>JAVIAB010000092.1:53391142-53471142 GCA_032433765.1 Megaustenia siamemsis
AGGGATGATGGATGGATGGATGGATATGGATGGTATGGATGGATGGGTGGATGGGGGGTGTGGATGGATGGATAGATGGATGGATGGATAGATAGATAGATAGATAGATAGATAGATAGATAGATAGATAGATAGATAGATAGATAGATAGATAGATAGATAGATAGATAGATTAGATAGTAGATAGATAGATAGATAGATAGATAGATAGAGTAGATAGATAGATAGATAGATAGATAGATAGATAGATAGATAGATAGATAGATAGATAGATAGATAGATAGATAGATAGATAGATAGATAGATAGATAGATAGATAGATAGATAGATAGATAGATAGATAGATAGATAGATAGATAGATAGATAGATAGATAGATAGATAGATAGATAGATAGATAGATAGATAGATAGATAGATAGATAGATAGATAGATAGATAGATAGATAGATAGATAGATAGATAGATAGATAGATAGATAGATAGATAGATAGATAGATAGATAGATAGATAGATAGATAGATAGATAGATAGATAGATAGATAGATAGATAGATAGATAGATAGATAGATAGATAGATAGATAGATAGATAGATAGATAGATAGATAGATAGATAGATAGATAGATAGATAGATAGATAGATAGATAGATAGATAGATAGATAGATAGATAGATAGATAGATAGATAGATAGATAGATAGATAGATAGATAGATAGATAGATAGATAGATAGATAGATAGATAGATAGATAGATAGATAGATAGATAGATAGATAGATAGATAGATAGATAGATAGATAGATAGATAGATAGATAGATAGATAGATAGATAGATAGATAGATAGATAGATAGATAGATAGATAGATAGATAGATAGATAGATAGATAGATAGATGGATAGATGGATAGATGGATAGATGGATAGATGGATAGATGGATAGATGGATAGATGAGATAGGATGATGGATGGATGGATGGATGGATGGATGATGGAGGATGGATGGATGGATGGATGGATGGATGGATGGATGGATGGATGGATGGATGGATGGATGGATGGATGGATGGATGGATTAAGAATTGACACTAACACTCTGAACATATGCTAAATTTCCTAAGGGTTATTTAATTTTTTAATTATATCAGATAAATTAAACAATGGGATATTTAATATCAATTCATCAGTTTGTTGGATAATAAAGCACATTATTTTCCTATTATACTCTGTACACAGTAACCTACACCAACAGCTTTTCCCCAGGGTTGATAACAACACCAATTCACCAATGAAAATTAATTTGATGACATACATTTTAATAACAAATCTCTAACAATATTTCACTCTTCAGTTCACACATAATAAAATAACACACTTTATTATACACAAGTGACATTCATTCACAATTCATAACAAAAATAATGCAAGCAAGAAAATGCTGTCTATGAAAAAAGAGTTTATTTGTCACCTAAAGTGCATGCCATTTCACATACCAAAATTCAGATGACGATAAGATGGAGGTGAAAAACTTTATTTAAAAAAAAAAACAACAACTCAGAAATAAAAGAAAACTATAACTTCAAAGAACATTGAAAGTGAGCAATGATGTTAAGAAATCAATCTGGGAAAGTTAAGGATAAATGTAAGGAAGACAAAAGCTTTCCAAGCAATAGAGATTGGCACAGCATAAAAAAATATGAATTGAATAGCCAGGAAACACAGAAAAATAATATTACTGTATTTCCTATTTTTTTTTTTCTATTCTATTTATTTCCATGAGGTGCAATGGACAAAATGGTTGTTTGATTATATGCATATTTCACAGTCATTATAAATATTGCCATGTGATACTTCTGTTATTATCATTTCATTATTTTTTGTTTTCTGGATTAAAAAAAAAATTATTATTGAAATTTAGCTGAATTATCAAACTTCTACATCTCAAGTTGTCAAATCCACTCTTTTTAAAATCATAACAAACTTCTTTGCAAGTAGTTTCAGGAAAGTCTGTAATCTCCTTTTTCATCATTAAATAATTGCTTTTAAAAATTGAAACAAAAATATTTGGACACGTTTTATGAAATATGACTACACTATCCTCCATGTCACCAAAATTGGATTGTACAAACTTGGTATAAATATTGTAATTAAAAATTTCTTAAAGGTTATACAGATCAATTACTGTTTGAAAACTATTACAGATCTGTTGTTTTTTTCTTAGAACATTTACTCTAAAATTTCATATATTGTGGATAAACTGGTAGGATACATGAACTCTTTAAACTTTTTCTGCATTTTTTATTTGTATAATTTGTGTGCGCGTAAACTTGGAGATTTTTGGAATTGTTCTTAAATTAATACTAATAATTTGTATTTTTTTAAAGAAAGTAGTGTTAAGAGCCAATTTCTGTGTGAGAAGACAAAAATTACTCAGAAAAAAGTTAATGCCATTTCTATCTGTTTATTGGCTTCTGTAATGCTGCCATTGCTGACAATTAGTTGTAGAACCAGGGTCAAGGTGAATGCAGATGATGTTTCTATGGAAATCACTCAGTTATAACATACTTAAATCTCACAGATCACCAATAAAAAAAAAAAGTAAAGATGGTGTTAGTGACCATAAATTTTACAGACCTTCAGCACATGACTTTTGGGGTAATGTGGTTGGTATTATGCCCATGCTGCTCTACTTCCACAGAAAAAATCCGGTACCCATTAAAGGCTGGGTGAACCCGGAAGCCGTCGGTTGGGATCGAACCCTACCTCTTGTCCTTTGTAGTCCAGTTCACTAACCACTGAGCTATCGCAGCTCCCTAGATCACCAATGGCAATACCAAATTTCCTTTTGGTTTGAGGTAAAAATGTTTGGGAAAACTGATACACAGATAAATAAAGCTCTACTATGATGATAACTGACCAGTGTGTTTCAAATTTTGTCAGTTAATGTGGCCTATTTTAATTTACTTTTTTCCTCTGTAAAGGGGCATTAAATTTCTGCTGATATTCTACATTTTTCTTGCAAAAATGTACTGAGATCTATTTTTAGGATGAATCGTGCTTGTTTAACTACTATTTATACTGCTGAGTCATGCTCAAAGTCATTTATTTTTTGCACATATATATATATATATATATATATATATATATATATACATAATGAAATAAAAAATTACCTTTGATTTGTGTAACAGCCCTAATCATTTTCTATTATTAGCTCTCATACTAGCACAGCAATAACTATAACATCACTTAAAAAATAATTCTGATAATAATTTAAAATATATATCCCTGACAACCAATTTAAACAACTTCTTGTCATTTTAAAAAAAAAGAGATGCATTATGAAACCTTTGACTCGGTTTCCAATTAAATTTTCTTGCATCAAATGTAGTTGCATTAATAATATTATTAATGTATACATATTATGTTCATAACTATTCTAAACTAACTAAATTATTTTTTAGATTTATAATGAATCCATTACTTCCAAGTTGATATTCCTAAGTTGAAAACTCTCATTCTATCTATCTATTGACTTTTCAAGCCATAGCCGGCCCATAGGGCATAGACCCAGATACTCTTCTCTTATCTAAATATTCTAGCAGTTTTCAATCCTTGTAAAGATTTCTTATCAAATCTTACCATCTGTCTCTGTTCTGTGCAAGCAACTCTATCTCATCGAGGGAGCTGATTCCTGCTGCTCTTGCCTCTCTGATCAATGTTCTTTTCTGTGTCTCTCTGGGTCGGCCTCTTTTCCTCTTACCTGTTGTTTCCAACATGAGGGCTTGCTTTGTTATTTGGTTATTATCTTTCCTCATCACATGTCCAACATATGACCATCATCTTTTCTTGAGTACTGAAGATATTAGTGGTTGACTGGCGATTTCTTGTTTGTCATTTCCTTGTTTGTTTTTTCGTTCCATTCTATACCAAGTATTTTCCTTAGACATTTATTTTCAAATGCGTTCAACTTTGTTTCTATGTCTCTTGTTGTTTTCCAGCTCTTATGTGCATACATAAAGGTTGATAGTACATTTGATATGAATAGTCTAAGTTTTGTGTTTGTGCCGATGAGTTTTGATTTGCACAACTTTTCAAGCTTCTGAAAGACAATGCTGCTTTAGCTATTCTGATTCTAATTTCTTTACTTGTATCCCCTTCCTGATAAATGTGACTTCCAAGATAGATAAAGTGGTTGATCTCTTCCACTGGTTTGTTTTCCATGTATATTCTGTCATCTGTTGGAATTAAGCTTTTCATGACTTTAGTCTTTTCATGATTGATCTCAAGCTCAATTTGCTGGCTATTGATGATAGTTCATTTGTGTTTTCATGCATTGTTTTTATCTGACTGCTGATGAAAAAACTCTCATTCCTGCTCATTAATTTATATAATACTAATCAATTAGTAGGTTTATATGTGCTTAATATCAGACATAAAATGGCCAAAAATACATATATGAATAATTTTGCCTATCGTTGGCTTTCCAACTTTTGTTCCTTCTTCCTAGTGTCATATAAGTTCTAAATATCATCATTCTCATTAATTGTTTGCTCTAATTTTTGAGCAAAATTCAACTGTTAACTTCTGTTTCTGGTATGGGATGGTTTAATATTTTAACAAATCCTGTAAACAACTCTTTAGGAATTCTTTCCAAATAAAAATATAGTCATCTTATGTGACTTTTATTTTTCTCATTCTAATTTATATTAAACTGCTTAAGTTGCAACATTTTTCACACCCAAATAACTATACAATTTTTATATTCATATTGTGAGTCACATTACTCTAAGTCTCCTTCATCCTTATTTTCAAGTTTCTTCTGTCCCTTTTCACAGCAAATTGTTAACACCTAGGTCGGACTGTCCCTAATTATATTATGCACTTTTAATATTATCATTATTCTGATGTAGCTTATGCTTTGATGCTCTCATTCCCATGAACAAATTTTTTTGCATATTTACTTTTAAAAATCACAACTACATTTAAAAATCAAACTCATTAAAATCAAATAACAAAAGGAAAAAGAAACTAATCTGTCATACCCAGTCATGTCATGCTTTCGTAGTTTTGGAGCTTTTCTCTAATTGGAACAACCAAAAATTATTCACAATTATAGAGGTAATTAGATCCACTCTGCCATGGACACTGATGCAAATGATTGATGATTGTATTTTACAGTGTTGATGTAGTAATTCTGATTTTAACCTCCTTCCCTCAAATTTTGTCAAAAGCCTGTAACATCATCACTATCATCATCTAGTACTGTGACAGCTGGTATATGTGATCAAGGTCTCTCCACAGATTTCTGTTGCTACAGTTGTTCATCATATCTGTTGTTGACTTCCTACCAAGCAATTCTCTCAAATTCTCTGGTATCTTTTCTCTTTTTATACACTATTTCTCTTTGTCATCAAATTTTTCCTGTTATTACAATATCTTCCATCTGTTCCCTTCTCATTACACTGCATCCAAAAGATGATGATGATTTCCTTCTAATGTTCCTAACAAGCTATTCTTTTGTTTTTGTTCTTTTTTAATTATCCAAACATAACTGTCTAAGGTATTTCCAACATTCTTCTGTGGCCTCCAATAACTTTCATATCTGTAATCCAATTATCCAGGATTCTCTTCTATATGTCACTGCTGTACAATTTTATAGTAATTACATTTAACTCTTTCCGTATGTTTTACCACACTGTGCACCATGCTGATTTCGGCAGCATACGTTTCGCCGCATAGTGCGCCATGATCAATTTGATTAGTATGAACGCCATCAAACCATATTCATTTTATTACATATCTTGTATCATCTTGATATTGGTGAAATCTAATGCCTTGTTCAATTATCTAAAAATTTATATACAATATGTAATATGTTTGATAAATATAAATATGTAGATTGATTCTTAAAAACATGAAAAATTTTGTCTCTGAAATCTCTTCCATTGCATCGATAAAAAGCTTCCGTACAGAAAGAGTTAAGTAATCTTTTTTTTCTGAAATATTCTTGTCCACATTTAGAGTTTAAAAATGTATTTATTTCTTACTAGCAGATGCAAACAGTTTCAAGAAACATATAGGACATTTTCTGCTTTTCATATGCAGCTTTCAGTGTGATTATTATGCCACTTTCATAATGTGCTTCCAATATATATGTGCACAGTGAGTTTAATTTGTTCAATATTTTCCACATATCAAAATAATTCTTTTTAGCATAATTCAGGTATTTATTTTATATTTTGTAAACTCAATTTGTTCTGGTGTTTCATTATTGAGAAATATATCTATATATTCAATAATTTGAAAAAAATTGTCCTGCAGAATATTCTTCTTCATTTGTCTGATGACTATATCTCTTCATCATCAACCTAAAAAAGACATATGGAATCCTGGAATACTCATCTTCAGCACCTTGTAACATATATTAATGTAGGGAAGTGAAGTAAGCTCTAACCATTTAGGCCACAGAACTTGAAGATATGAAGGAACCAGTGCTTTTTCTTTTAGTTTTATCCCTCAACTGAGTGAGCCAGAAACCTTAACTTTTTCATTTGGATTGACTGGAGAGCATGACATTAGGAATGAAATAGACTCAGCACACCAATCACTACAGTACTGAAGATTGAGGACTCTTTTGAGAGTGAAGAAGTTCATGGGCACAGATAGGTCTGTTATTCAGCATTTACAGAGCTTAGATCATGAGCTTTCATGGTTCAAGTTGAAGGAAGAGCTGTAAAAGAAGACAGTGGTGTTTTTATACTGATTACAAGTTGTTTGACTTGGAAGCTATGGCTGTCACTAGAGCATTGGCATGGCTTGAGACACAGACATATTTTCATATGTACTTCCTCAATGACCCAGGACAATCACACCTGGCTGGGCTCAATGGCAGTGGTTAGTCTCTGGGGAGGCCACGTCTGACAAAAGTCTGTTTCATTTTTGTGTCAAGACACAAAGGCATGATAGATAATGAGCTTGACAGTTTGTTGATGTGTGGGACATTATAACACACTGATATTCTTAATGCTCTCAGGGATGCTGGATGACTCTAACTCTGAAATGTGAGTCTGAATCAAAGTAGGATATACCAAATGAAATTATATGCAGGAAGTCAAAGAAGGTTTGTAAAACAACACAATACCAATGTTATTAGTTGCTGCACTTTGAGGGATATACTTAAGAGGAAATCTGATAACTTAGGGACTTTTCAAATGTACAGTGAGGATGACCTGTCAACTAAACTAAACTAAACTAAAACTAAATTAAACTAAGTTCCCAATGTTGATAAGGTTACAGGAGAAAATATGTAAAGAAATTAAGTAATTTTCTCTCCAATTGATATAAACCATAATTACCCTTATTTTTGTTAGAAAAATAAGAAAGGTGATCGAATATGTTTTTTTTTCCATTACTCCTTAGTAAAGTTTTTAAAGAACTTCAGTTACATACATTGGTTATTGGTTATGGAAGGCCTCGGTATCACAGCAAACGAATTAAAATCCATAATTGCTCAACCGCCCGTGCCAGTGGAATCATCCGAATTACTAACTCATCTCCCAAACAAAGAAAGGTTGTAGTCCCCATCGTAGCAGTCTCAGCAACGCCAAAAGACATAAGGCGAAACCGCCCAGAAAATGAACACAGCCAACTGTTCCCTGTCATACGATATCATCATTCATCGCAATCAAGCGGGACATCGAAGCAAGATCAAACCGGATGAGACACACAGCTCACGGTGTGCACAGAGCACTTAACTCAGTAGCTCCTGCAACAAGCCGGACTTGGAATATGAGGAAACTGCAAGAAGGAACACTTTTCAGACATAGCCTTCAATGGTTCCTGCCGCCTATCCACCATATACCATGGGAGTTCACGTCCTCCCAAAAATGATGATCGTCATAGCACTTGATGATGTTAGGCCGTCATTGATGACTCCAATTCAAAACATATAGACACACAGTGGTGGTAAGTTATCATTTCCAATCCAACAGAAGCCACATGACCTGTAGTTAGTAAAACCACAGAGAGAATATGATTTTGTGACCTTCACTGATTCACTCTTAGATGTGAATGTGTAGTTTACACAAGAGGAGAAGTTTTCAACTACAGTGATCCCATTTAAGGCAATTCTGGGATAGCAAGGCAAGTCTCTTTTATAGCAGCAGAACTTGATGTTCTCCGCTCCCTTCTTGTAGCTGCCACCACACGATTCTGATGTCTCATTAACTTGGACATCATTCAAGAACAATGTCAGATTAACATTCCATAGATATGGCTCTGCTGATGAAATGCTTGGTGCAACAGTTGTATCAATCATACTGGAGGCTCCTGGTCTGTGGTCATGAATATCACAGACGGTACATGATGTTGTTATATTCAGTATTTCTTTCTGGGGTGTAAATATGTGGCACACACATGGAGAGTGGTTTGTGGTCACAGTAATCCCATTAAAGGCAATTCTAGGGTAGCATGGCATAGCTGTTTCAGAACAGCACAATCCTATGATGTTTTCTGTGTTCGCTATAAAGCTGCTGCTGTTACACAATCCTGACCAATTATAGGTGTGGACATTATTCACTTGCAATGACAAAACTGCTTTGTTTACATCATAAACCTCTGGAAGCGAATCATTTATGGGACTAATAGTACAATTTATTCTTCCATAGGGGATATCTTCATTGAGTCCCAAAAAAAAGGTCTTTGGTTAAAAAGCACATATGCTTTTGAGTTAAACACACAATGAGCCCACTTCATAGATTCAAAATGATCCTTGCCAATGCCATCCGTTTGCACAAGTTAGGTCCTTAGCTACCAAACGTCCGAAACGAAGCCATCGAATTAACGACTTTATCTACAGCGAAGGTTAACGAACTGTGAACAAACATTTATGTTCAAACCCTTGAAAACATTTTCAAAAATCTGCCAACTCGCTGCAATAACATAATACATACATTTTCTCATTAACTGGATATCCAAATTTATTTTTGACACTGGAATGATATTTTTATTTAACTGAAGTTCTAGATCTGTTGCAAGAAATAAATGTTAAAAAACTTAATATCAGTAACAATTGGAATTATAATCTTTATCTAACTTTTTAAAGACTGAATGATCACACATAACTTTCATGACAAAATGTTATCCTCTATTCCTTCTTCATATATTCACACATTACTGAAAAATCACTTTTTCATTAAAAAGGGGTAATAAGAAATGAAAAAAAGCTGACCTAAATCTGAGCATTGATGTGCAGAGAGGGTTCTGTGTCCAGTCAGGCATTACCTTATTATATCAAGTATTGAAAATAAGCACCACATTAATCATGTCCTTCTCTATTTGTGGAAAAAACATTTTCCAGATAAAAATGTTCTGTTTTTCTTTTTTATCATCTGGTAATCCTAGATGTGGGTTACATTTCCATAGGCAGAGTTGTTACATTTGTAGAGTAGAAAAGGCTCCAAGACAAAAGATCAGCAACAATTTATTTTCTTGACAAATTTCTACTCTTTGATCATTCAAACATTATGAAGTCTTTTTGAAAACATAAAGAAAAAACTTGTGGAAAATGGTAAAACATAGTGTGTCACAAGCTTTTAAATAAAAACAAAATATGTATTAAAAACAAGACAGCCCCCACCACCACAAATAAAGCAACAGTTCAAACAATAATGTTTTTCTTTAAAAGGCTTTCACATGAAAGATATAACATACAAGACTGGACCACAAATTATATGGTATAAATGGCATTATATTGTTTTTGCCACTTCAGAGCTCTATAAACCAATGTTTTCCCATTCTGATGAAATGTGAAAGCCTTCCTGAGGTGGGTGAATTTAGTCTAGGTGACTGGAATGTTATGCAAACTCATAATAGACATCCTAGCAGCAATACATCATAGGAAATAACCAAATACTATGTACATTCAGGAGTTGATAAAAACATTTAACAAGCTCATTAAGCAAGGCTTTATTAGTTCTAAACATTGATTTAAAAAAAGCACAGTTTCTGTTTCATCAACTTTTCAGACAATTTATAAAACATAAGGATTAAAGAATTTAATAAAAAAAAAAAGGAATTTATTCGCTAGTGCAACATTTCAAAATTGGAATCTGAGGCCCAATAAAAAAATTTTGAAACACAATAAAGACAGATCATTCGATATATGCATTTATAGATTTTGATTTTGCTGGTTCTTGATGTCCATGACAAAATGACTACATAAAGTTTAGCTTATGCTATCAATATTAGTCTCAAAGATATTTAGAAATCACCTGCTTTATAATTTATGATTAGCTAGCACATGCAAATGTAAAACTATTTACATTGTTTGAAAAGTGACATGAAACATTTCAAGGAAAAAAAAACAGAGCATTAGCAAAAGCAAAAGGCAAATACATAGTTTATCCCACAGGTTTTTAAACAAGCAATTGTAAACAACACAGTATGTTACCATACAAATTACAACTGCATTTAATTAAAATGCAAAAGCTTTAAAAGTTCAAAATAATTCACACATCTGCAGTTAAAAAAATAAAGGTAATAAAGATTTCAATTAAAAAGTAGACATGACGAATTAAATCAGAAAATTACTGTACAATAATAAAAATGGGCACCATTTCATTTGTAGCACATAATGGTACTCATCAACCACTTGTAGAAGACAAAGAAAGTTTGTGTTCCTGGTTTAATAGATATTTTCTGATAATATGTTTCTTAACTAAAGTACTTTATGAAGTTATTAAGGCAAGCTTGCTAGCATCCAACTAAAATGTGCCATATTAAAGGCAATACTTGCCAATGAATAAATTATGTTGCTAATTCACATCACATATACAATATGTTATTCATTACTTACAAAATAAAATATGTGAATGTGAAAATGGAAGCCATGTTTGCACTAAATCATAATTTAAAATCCAATTTACAATAAATTCAGAACATAAATAGGAAAGTGTTCTAACAAATAAAATATGTGCTGCACCTAGACAAGAAAGATAATTATTAGTAGCAAACTAAATGTGTTGATTTTATGTGATGTCTGTTAATGGTGGTACATGCCTAATTTGCTTATCAAATTAAAAAAAAACAGTAGATTATAATGTCAATTTATTTACATCAAATATATGCTGTTCAAAAAAAGTGAACCTGTACAATTCAGTATATTAATGGGACACAGTAGTCAAGGTCTATTTTGCATATATGACTTGCGCATTTGCTGGGTTGCGCATATATCAGCAGTGGTTCCACTCACAAATGATCTTGTATATCAACACCAAACTAAAGTAACATTACCAAAAAAGAAAACGTGAAGAAAATAGTAAATTTGATTCATAACTTAATTAGTTTTAGAAAGAAAATATTACAAATGTTACCTTAATTTTAATTAAAATTCTATCATTCCAGATATGGTCTACTAAAAAAACATAATACTATGTAATTTTTTTTTAAAAGTTCATTACAAAAATTCTTTGGTTGCTAGAACTTAATTAAAATGAGGAGAATTATGAAGAAATGAAATTAGCGAATGCAGGTGATACAAATACAAGCAATGAATAAAATGGAGCTTGAATAGTTACAATGATAAAAAAAAAAGTTATATTTTAAAATTGAACAACATATAAGATAAGAAGCATGTTACAAGTTGTAAACAAAGTACATAGTGTTAAAAAAAGTACAGTAGCCATTAACAAAAAAAATGCTTAGTAAACAACATAGGTTGATAGAAAAATAAATTCCACAATGAAGTCAAAGCTTTTGTCCAGCTATTTAGAAGTAAAGATGGCAAGACTTTTGCAAAAATAAAGAAAATAGTTGAAAATTATGTTAACTGTGACATCCATAGGGTATAAGTTACAATTCCATTGTTGAGATAACTTTGAGATTACTATAAATCTTAGAAGCAAAGTCTAAGATGTCATACATTAATATGCAAATGTAATATCCCATAACAGATAAAATGTTTTAGAGGAGAGATATGCTATTTAATCATACTAGGCCTTAGCTGGAAAGAAAAGGGTGCTCTATCTTGCTGCCAATTACTTTTTCCCAACTCAATGAACTTAGTTACCCATTCTTTTTCAGCTGGGTTGACTGAAGGAGGGTGTCAAGCTTCATTTTAATAATCATTATATATAAACATAAGTTATTTTATTTTAGGCAGAGCACCTGTGTAAAACTGCAATGAATATTTCAGCTGCTCAAGCTCACTCAGTTGAGGAAAAGACTGAAGTGAGAAAAAGCACCTATTTCCCATCAAAAGCCAAAAGCTAAGGCTTTGCCTTGTGCTGTAAAGTTTAAAACTTCATCCATCCACAATATTATATGTTACTAAAACTTTATCCATCCACGATATTATATGTTACTAAAACTTTATCCATCTATGATATTATATGTTACTGGACATTCCTTACAGTTACTTTTAAAATTATTGTCATTTTCATCCTTTAGGCTTTATTTAAAATTCCACAGAAATTCAGTTGTAAGTTTCACATACCAGTAATTTCTGAAGTAGTATGAATGTGACTCTTGATAGACTTGTCTCTGATCAATAATACTTTTAAATAAACAAAGGAAAATTACTCACAATATAAATGTGCAATAAGTACCCTTTAGTCTTACATAACAAAAACTTCCTTCATAAAATTAAATACTAATCTATAGATTATTGATTTTTAACTAGATCTGTGAGGGATGTTCAAACTGTATCAAATATGAAATGCTGGCCATTATACTAAATAAAGTGTAAATGTATTACATTAATATGCAACTCACTTATAAAGCACACTACAATTAGAAAAGATGCATTTGTTTCAAAAATTAATATTCAATATCAGTCTGGGATTTAACTTATGTGAAATATGAATATTAAAAACAACAAAAAAAGTGAAAACAAAATAGAAGAGGTTCCATGAGACAAAGTGACAGAAATTTAAACTAAAGCAAGAAGAAGACTATGATATCACTCATAGTTTTCTTTCTTTTTTTTTCTGAATTCACTTACAAAGCAACTTTACTCAATCATGCATTCTGAAGTCCAAAATGCATCATGCTGTTAAAACTTATTGTTACTTAATAGTTTTATCATTTTCTTTTTAACTATTAAAAACAATGAAAATAACTGTCAATAACTTAGAAGATGCTGGCCTCTTAAAATGAACACGGAAAAAAGCATTGTGATGCAAACCAATAAGAACTAAGCAGTTTCAGAGACCAAGATTTATTTGAAAATGAAAAAAAATTGTTTCAGAAGAAATGGTTATTGAAACAGAAGGGTCATTGACTGGAGAAAGGAGAGCAGCTAGGCAACATGCTGAGTGCCTACCGAAGTTGTTGAGAGTTGCAGCTGTCCCATCTGAGCAGTCAGCTGAGGAATCATGGATGTTGGGTCAAGCGCACTGCCTGACCCTGGGTGGCTAGTGCTGGATACCATCTGTAAATGGACAGCATCAACATGAACTTCAAATGAAAACAAAAACAAGCACAAATCCAGTCAAAAAGTACCTGCTTAACATTTCCTGCAGATTTTCAAGGTTTTCAATCTAGAAGAATATTATTCACAACCAGCAAGCACCAATCTTCAAACATCGACACTGTACAATTGGAGCTGTGCCAAAATACTCATTTTGGTACATGAATAATCAACTATTGAATAGTATTCTGGTGGAATCGTTATGTGATTTCCATTATGGTAGCAGGCAACTTTTTCTACACTCAAAGAAGACACATGCACAACTAATAAAATCATGTGCAACAGATGCAGACATAATGGGGAAGTAAAATTCAAAGAGAAATTTACATGACAAGTTTTAAACCAACCCTTCACAGATCTTGTTATCAATTCTCATTCACTATAATTATCTTTATAAATAGCTAAACAATCCGCTTGACATAACAAGAACAATAGGAGAAGTGTAATAAATATAACTAAAATTTCCGTTAAATATTATTAAAATCTTATTATTTAACTTAAAAAATAACATTTCTCAATATTGCTCAAATTTATTTTGTTTGATTTTTCTAGTTAAAAAAATAACAAGCAAATGAATATCTCATAAATAAAAATGGAACAGTTAGATGATTATTATGAACATTGCCCTCATTTGAAAGTAGTAACGGGATACACACTATGGTTACCCAACTGGGCTACAGATGTTCTGACAACCCGTGTTCAAATCCTGCTAGAAGCAGTGTGAATTGTACTTGTGGTTAGAAAAAAAATACCCCATGGTCGACCCAGCCGCTGGCAGAAATGGGTACCAGGGTACTACTCTGGGAAGTTGAGGAATGCCACCTCACATTGTGAGTTTCAATGCTTCAAGTGACAGAAGCAACACTATTCAGAAGTCTCTGAACAACTCTGGAAAGGTGGTCAAGCACATAGGGTGAAAACGCGCGTGCTAAGATGCTGTTTCAGGTCTCATACTTTACCTTTATCTTTACACTATAATTTCAACTCTAACAAATCAGATAAGAATTAATTCAATTAAATTCTTCCTCCAAATAAATACTCCATATTCTGTCAAAATTTAAATTTTTAAAAAACTTCATGTACATAATACATGGCACATACATACAACTACAGAAAATAAACAAGTTTTAAACATTGTGTAACAAAAAAATAATAGAATTTAAGACATGAGTGGTTCAGTGCTAAAGTCTCACTGCTTTCAAAATCTCACTGTTCTTCTACAGCATAAAACTTTGTATATAAAACTTTAATCCATACATATACAAAACAGCTTATTATGTAAAATGAAGACGCAAAAGTATCAAAGGAACAGCTGGAGTTCCTCTCAAACTTATTATGATCACTAACATTTTACAGAAATAAAAGATAAACAAATAAATAGTAATAGATTTCTAGAAGAAAAAATGAAGACATATACACATATTACGGAATTAATTCCCTGTGTGGATCATGTGATCCCTTAATAAAGTAGAAAATGGGATCGTTGCTTCCTATCAAACAGGTTGCAAAAAGCAACTATGGAAGGTTGTAAATTGGGATAAGAACCTTATAATATAAATTAAATTTTTATAGAAACCATTGCAGCCATATAAATGCTTTTGCACTGGCTAGGAAAATGAGGCCAACTAAAATAGTGGTCCTATGTGCTCCTATGGAAACAAAAATGAAAGAAATAATGATGATGATGAATCTCGTGATAATATTTGCGGATAAAAATTTCCATTATTGCTATTATTTGATTTTAATGAGGTCAATAAATATGCAGTTTTAAATAAAGTCAAATCTATCACAGTTGATAAGACATTATTTCACACTTTCCCAAATTATTACTGTAACTGTAGGCATTATAAATATCTAATTTCTGTAAATAATGATAATCCCTGAAAGCACTTTTATCTACATTTTTCAATATGAGGCTTAAAACATTTGCAAGTGCAATTCACAAGTAATTTAAACCATTATTTCTATTTTTGACGATTTTCTTAACATTCTTCTGTACTAAAAATTAACACTTTTTTGTTTATTATGAAAATACAGTGAAATGATTCATGCTAAAATAATAGTGGGTTTTTTTTTAATCAACAGAGAGTTGTAAAGTTTGTTACAAATTCATAATAAAAATATGCAATACTAAAACAATGGAACAAAAGTAAATTCATTGAATAATATTGTTTTCAAAATAGGAAAAGATTTACACTGTACTTCATAGTTAGAGTAGAGTTTGTGCATGGGTCTTTTTGGGCTCATGCAGAGATGGAACATGAGAACTACAATCAAGAAGAGTGACATTCATTAATCTCAGAATGAGTAATAACAATTCTGCTGACAGATACTAAAGCTGAAGACTGTGCCCTGAGTATAAACTCAAATATGGGCCGAAGACACAAAATGAGGCTGCATTGTATAGGAGCACTACTGACATGATGTTACATCAGAGCATTAGGATCCAGCATGGCGGATACCTCGTGGGGTGGAGTGCTGTAGCAGGCAGTATCTGTAGATTAGAGACACCACATGGTTAGCCACACAAGACTTCACCACAACACACATGCAAGCACATCCAACTAGCACACCACAATCCAATGAAAATTCTTAACAAAAGAAAATGTAAAAGAATCTAAAGTGTGGCAGCTGTACTTTAAAAAAAAAAAAATTGTAATAATATTAGTGAACAAAGGTTCTAACAATTTTTTTTACAAATCATGATTTTAAGTGATGTATATTGAATCAAATGCACAATATATTGATGCAAAAATATTCAAATGAGCTATTGCTAATCTACAAAATAGTATACAAAAATAATAACAGAAACTTCATCCATAAACTTTAAGTCAAGAAAGGACAATTACAAAACAAAAACAAGCAAAAAATGCAGAAGATTGTTCTAAATGATGCAGTCTTCTACCTTTTCTGTCTGTTTTAAACTAACCAGTGACAAGTAATAGTCTAAAGAAATGTAAAATTTTCGGTTTCATAAAAAATTGCTGCTCTCCTGAGTAAATTTTATTTTCACAGTTATTGCTGTTGCTGCGCTTGTTCATTTTTTGGTAGACTTTTATTGCAAATATCTCCAATTTTAGATATTAGATGTGTTATTAGTTTGCACATGCAGTATGAGTATACATCTTGTAATTAAATACAAATAAATAAATTATTCATGCTTCTATAGTAAATAATATTTAATTATAGCATTTAATATTTATCAATGACTACAGATTTTATTACATGTATTTATTTATAATTAAAATGGTTCAATTATTACTAAATTTTATTCATGATTTTAGTAATAAACAATTGAATTTAGCCTAACAAAATTATAAATCTACGATATTATTGTTTAGACAAAAGATTTAAAGGTTGCTACTCAGTTTATCGAAGAGATCGATCACTTTATCTATCTTGGAAGTCACATTGATCGAGAAGGGGATACAAGTAAAGAAATTAGAATCAGAATGGCTAAAGCAGCAATGTCTTTCAGAAGCCTTGAAAAGTTGTGGAAATCAAAACTAATCAGCACAAACACAAAACTTAGGCTATTCAAATCAAATGTACTATCAACCCTTACGTATGCGTGTGAAAGCTGAAAACAACAAGAGATATAGAAACAAAGTTGAACGCATTCGAAAATAAATGTCTAAGGAAAATACTTGGTATAGCGTGGAACGAATTCAAAACAAAATGAGGAAATTAGAGAAATCGCCAATCAACCACTAATATCTTCAGTAATAAAGAAAAGACGATGGTCATATGTTGGACATGTGATGAGAAGAGATAATAACCGAATAGCAAAGCAAGCCCTCATATGGGAAACAACAGGTAAGAGAAAAAGAGGAAGACCCAGGGAGACACTGAGAAGAACATTGATGAGAGGGCAAGAGCAGCAGGATTCGGCTCCCTCAATGAGATAGAGCTGCTTGCATAGAACACATACAGATGGCGAGATTTGATAAAATATCTTTAAAAGAAAACTGCTAGAACAAAAATTCATATAGGAGAAGGTGTATCTTGGTCTAAGCCCTATGGGCCGGCTACGGCTCAAAAGGTCAATAGATAGATAGACTCAGTTTAGACTTAGGATTCATTAAAACATATCAGAAAACTTAAAAGTTAAGTAAATAAAGATGGTGAAAGATTAGTTTTTTTTTTTTATTTTTTATTTCTAATGAAATATCATTCATTTGAAAATTATTACACTGTAGAATCCTATATTATATAGAAAAAGAACTTGCTGTGTTTTTTGTCAGAGTCTAAATTTATACATTTTTTAGCACACAAAATTGAAATGTTAATAGAATGTTTATTTAATAAGAAATACTTTCTTTAAAAGAAAAAAATAAAAACTTATCAGATCATTTCTATGTATATTTAAATTGCATACAGTCAATTCAATTAGCAGTTCACAATTTTAGCATTGCTGATCTTCTTTTTAAAAGAGATTACAAACCTATTGTTTAAATTATCAAATATTTCATGTGAAAAATATCAAAGCAAGGTTATTTATCTTCTATGAATTATATTCTATTATATCTGACACTCATATTTTTCTGTTGTTTTTGTCTGTATGATGTTAATTCTGTTAATTATATTTGTCAATCCTTTTCCTATTCTTAGAAAAAAGTTAAACAATTTGGCCATTACAGAATATCCTTTTTTCTGTAGCTGAAGAATAAAACAAACAATTCCACTTCATCTTTTAGCAGAAAGACTGCAAAAGCACATATATATTCAAGTTGTTTTTTTTCTATAGCAAATTGTTTTTCAAAATATGAGGCTACTGTTTCATTTCAAAAAACCCCTCTTATTACCTTTCCCTTATAATTGATAGGAAAGAAACACTTTAAAGGTGTTGTTTTTTAAATCACTCGCTTGGTGTGATTTCTTTTTATTCTACTGAACAGGATGGACAACTCAAAACAGGATTGATAGACCAGGAAAAATGTTTAACAAAGAAAGTAAAAACAAACTGAGAGACCATTTAAAGATTATGAAATATTTAAAGAATAATTGATGGATATTAAGAGAATGTAATTTGCCAAAGCGTGGTAAGAACTAATGATGGACTGATACAATTGAGTTAGCAACAGTAGTGAGACAGGGTTGTGTACTCTGCTATTTAATACATATATGGACAAAATCACAACAGAAGCAAGTCATAAAGAAAAAGTAATTCCAGGTTGTGAAATAAACTCAGTAGGTAAAGAGTGTGACTCACTAAATTAAATGTTTTCCACAGATGATCAACATTTAATCTATGAAAATTAAATAAACTGCAACACTACACAAATAATGAAATACACTTCATTCTGTTTGTAAAAGATGAAGCATAAAAATGAGCACATCCAGGATAGAAACTATCAAGATAAAAAGATCACCTGGCCCACTTAAAATTCATGTTAATATCAAGCTAAAGTATGTCCCATATTTAAAAATCTGGAGATTATTTTCACTGAGGATGGAAGATTTGATAGAGAAATAGCAACAAAATGAAAGAAAATCAGCATAGTGCCAATGTCACCACTATTTATATTTCTAAACAACGGATCGATGAATAGTATAATTCTACAATTTCTTTGTAAACTTAGTTTCCATATTAAATATGGTCTTTATCTAGGGCACAAGAACGAAATATTACAAGTGAAATGAGATGCTTCAGAAAACATTTAATATCACTAAACAAGACAAAATGACAGATTGCGATTTCAGTCAAATTCTTGGAACCACACTCTGCCATTGTTGCACATGTTTAGGAACTCCACATTTCTTGGCCATATCTCTTCTCTTCATATCACTTCTCTTGGCCATATTACTTCTCTTTGGCCATACCGCTTCTCTTGGCCATATCACTTCCTTGGCTATACCACTTCTCTTGGTCATATCATTTCTCTTGACCATATCATCATCATGTGCCATACCGGTTGGTGTAGGCGATCATGTCCTTCGACAATTTTCTATCCACAGTGCATCGTAACAGTTCTGTTGTTGACTGTTTTCCATGCCATGACACCAAGCTATCCAGTATTATCTCTCTTCCCTCTTATTTTGCCAGTTGTAACCAAGTATTCCAACTTTCCTCTTCTCATGATGTGCCCAAAAACGTTGATTGTTTCTTTCTAATGTTTTTTAGGATTTCCCTTTTTGTGTTGGGCTCTTTGAGAATTTCCTAATTGGTCTTTTTAGCTGTCCAGGGAACTTTCAACATTCTTCTGAGAAATCCCATCTCTGTGGCCTCTAATCGCCTTTTTTTTTGTTTGTCTACTGTCCATAACCACATCACCTCTCTTGTAAATAACACTTCTCCTAGCCATATCACTTCTCTTGGCCATACCACTTCTCTTGGCCATATCATCAAAGACAGCACAGTCCAGTACTTTCTTTTTGCATACCATTCCTGCCTTGGTCAAGGTAAAGTACCCTTTTATTTCTTCAGCTGGGTTGATGATGGACATGCTTTGAAACTGTTACGTTTCAGACAAAAAATTAAACTCCTTATGACTTTACTAATCTGCCCCCATCATTCATATACAGAAACAGAAATTGCAGTGATTTAGACACTAATGACTCTGTACATGTCAGCAACAACCAGCATTCTGGCATCAGAGCTAGAGGAAAGCCAATAATCATTTAGATAAACAACATTTTAAAAATCCTGCAATGGAATAACAGCAGCAAGTTAACTCACTGTACACTGATGAACTGCAGTCTTCCAGAAATTAAAAAAAAATATTATATTGAAATAATAAAAAGAAAACTAAAACATTCTGAAATAATTCTAAAACTACAAATGAAATTATCAGAGATATTTTCTACAAAATGATAAGCTCTATCACTGTATCCATCACCTAAAGTGTTTACTAAGACAATGTGTTCAGAATTCGTTTTAGCATTCAACCAGGTTATTTAGATGCATAACTGAAACATATGTGAATAGATATTATAGGCTTCAAGCCTCATAGGTAATCTCGAACTCACTTGTATCAAGATAACAACTGACAGGTCATTGTCAAAGAAACATATGATAGAGTTCTTAGCATGAACAAAAGAATAGCTGAAGATATGCAACATAAAAGCTGCAAACATAAAACTGCATGAATTCAAAATACAAAATGGGACCAATAGGAAATCACCCAAAAATCAAATGCTACTGCATCATAACTTTAGTCCTAACTTTCTCTGTTTTATAAATGCAGTATTTTATTTGGTTGATGCCTTTTATAATGATTGTGTAAATGGTTATAGTTAGAGGATATTTATTTATAATGGTGTATTTGTTGCTGGAAAGTGTATACAAAGTCACAAATGTGTCTAATTTTTAAACGAATATGTGAAACTGAGTGTTAGTTTTAATTAATCTCATGATGATCTTACTTAATCTCACTTTGAAATTAATAGAGAATGTTCATTCATCTCCATGAATAAAGACTTCTTTTCTTTGTGCCACAAAGCAAAGACAATGACAATATTGATACCAAATTCCAACATGCAAACAACAGTTAGGAGTAACAATTAGTCATGCTTCAGGAATAACAAACTCTAGATCATGCCATTAAAAAATGCAAATAATTTTTGAAAATCTTCAAGCTAAATTGATTTCTTATGTTTTTTTATCTTCATTAACACAAAAGTAGACACTTGTAAAGTATTAAGTTTTTTTTCTTCAAATTTTGTTTTTTAATATTTTTAACAAAATATTAGCCACATTTAATAACCACTAATTAAAATTTAATTTAGAATTTGGATGTGTACAGATGGATCTAGTTATTTCTTCATTATTATTTATTGTAATAATGAAGAATATGAAGTAATTCTTTTTCTTAAACATAACTTATTTATAATTCCTTCTAGAATAATTTATTTATAATTACATTAATGCACATTATTCATATTTTGTTGCTGAGCACCAAGATTGTGCAAGTCTGCATCATTAAAAACCATGTTATTATAAAAATTATATTGAAAAATATTATGTTTGATGAATTTCATTAATTTATTATTCTTATCATTTTAGGTCAAATTCACTACTTGTGATATACGTAAAAAAATAAAATTCATAAAGTGAAATAGTCCTTGTTTTGTGCAAATAATTCCTTGTTGATATTTTTTAACCATCTGTAGCAAAGCACATTTAATTATTTGATTCATGCAGCAAATAAACTATAATACACATGTTGTGTTTTTAGAACAAACAACAGGTAATGTTGTGTTTTTAGAACCAACAACAGGTAATGTTGTGTTTTTAGAACCAACAACAGGTAATGTGTTTTTAGAACCAACAACAGGTAATGTTGTGTTTTTAGAACCAACAACAGGTAATGTTGTGTTTTTAGAACCAACAACAGGTAATGTTGTGTTTTAGAACCAACAACAGGTAATGTGTTTTTAGAACCAACAACAGGTAAGCATTAACTATTCTTATCCATGAATAATCTATTGTTTTGCTAAGGAGTCAAGAGGATTTCAGTTTCTCTTGTGTTTTTTTCCCCAACCACAGAGTATGCATAAAATTAACATTCAATTTGCAAAGACTTGGTTGGAACTATTTGCTTTTTAAATTGTGTTCAAACAGTTGCAGAATCACTGTTTTCTGCTTTTTTTGATTATCATCTTTCAAAAAATTACATGTGTTTATAATGAATAGAGGGTCTATACTTTATCAGCTGTCTCTAGACAGGAATAGACACTTGATCTCATCAACTCTGATGTCAGGTATCAATGGAGAAAACTGTGGTGCTCATCACAGGATTTAATTAGAGCCTTTTGGTGCAAGAAGTGGCACCCTTAATTAAGTTTACAGTAACCTCTAATATGGCATTTTAGAAACTGATTTACATCTTGTTTTCAAAATATAATTTGAAATAATTGTTATCATAAACATTTTAAGTTCTTTTTTTTTAACTAAACCCCTGCACATAGCTAATTATTTTTCTTTCATAACTTAATTTTGTTGATTTTATTTTCCAGGTCTCTGAGAAATGATCATGTAAAGCCAAAATTTGTAATTATATTTAGTCCAACCCTCTAAAACACCTGTGGGAACTACTAAGTGGTAAAACTAACATAATTTCAAATAGGTGTAAACATAAATTATGAAAAGTGTCTAAAACCTCACAAGCTACTTTAATCAACTGAGCATAAAGTTGGTCAAATGATTCAAATCTCTATATGGGCAAGTTTTACTTCTCTTTTTTTTTTTTTGTTAATTATAATAGGGTTCTCTCATAAATCTGTGTTTTATTTACTTTGGAAACTTGTTTCCCACATTTTTTAATACTCCTTATAAAGAACTACATTACAATCAACAAGCTTCAAACAAATTCTTGACTTAAAATGTACAGGTCAGTTTGTTTAATTTTGAACATATTTTTACACACACACAAATTAATTTACAATTATGATTTTATTAAAATTAATGTTTTTCTATAATCACTCATGATGGCGAGATTTGATAAAATATCTTTAAAAGAAAACTGCTAGAACAAAAATTCATATAGGAGAAGGTGTATCTTGGTCTACGCCCTATGGGCCGGTTACGGCTCGAAAGGTCAATAGATAGATAATCACTCATGTTTTTTTTAACTTCTTTGATCTGGATAATTATAAAATGCTGGATATATTTTAACACTGATGATATAATGATGAGTGTTGCTTACTTGTATTGTTATGTCATGTATTTTATCAAGTGTTGTTAAGAGAATTAGTTTATTATCCTTGGTCAAATGTTGTACAGAATTACTTTGATATTATCAATGCATCAAACTGTAGCTCTTCCTTGAAATCTGAAGCTAAAGCTAAATTGTCATCTTTTGTAGGTGCATGGTGGTGACACAAACGTTTGATTCTCATGAGATGATGAGATATTTATTCACTCTACTTCAACATGTAAGTCTGCATGGTGCATTTTCAATTATATCAAGTCAAATTTGTACCATCTTTCATGGTAATTTACTAACTTTTTAAAGTTATCTTTAGTACCCTCACAGATGCTAAAGGTTTTGTGCACTAGACAGGGATCCTTCTGTGTTAATCAGAAAAAATATCAGTGCTGAAGGATATTTTTGTGTAAAGTGATAATAGTCCTAATACAAAAACAAATAATTTTTTTTAACAGTGACATTTTATGGCCTCTTCTCTTTTATGTCTTTAACAAGAACTATGTTCAACATTGATTTGAGGGATGAGAAGAACATATTATTTATCCTATACTTTGTTGTTATTCTGAAGTTTAGCTACTTGAGTAATGGTGTTGCTGCATGTCATTGTATGAAAATTCACTTATTTTAATTTCCCTTTGGAGTCTTCATCCATCTGTGAAAATAATTCCTAGGTTATTCTGAGAAGCATTTAAGCTTGATACCATTCTCATGAGTATTTAGTCGACCAGGTAATATATTTTTTATAAATGTTTTGTGTTTTGGATTTCCACATTTCATGTTGTATTTTGAAAAATACATAGTTGGAGTTTGACAAAGCTTCTTACTCACTCCTACCTTATTAACATCCTTTAAAAAAATATAATAAAAGATGTTTTAGAAGACTATGAAAGTTCTGTCACTATTGGTGGCAAAACAATGAATGACATGTGTTTTGGTTATGACATTGATGGTTTAGAAGAAACAGAACAAGAACAAACAGATCTGATATGATAACTAAATAAATTATCAGTTGCATATGACCTGGAGATCAATACTGAAAAAAATATAATTTATGACCAATAACTCTAGGGGCATTGTTGCAAAAGTAAAAATAAATGAACAAGAACTAGAAAATTTAACTAGGATTGTCAACAATGAAGGCTCAAGACCTGAAATATCAGCTAGAATAGTACAAACTACAATAGTCCGTGGAAGGCAAAAACATATTTGGAAAAATAAGAACATTACTCTTGGCTCTAAAATCAGGCTGATGTACATCCTTGTTATATCAATTTGTCTATATCATGTGAAACATGGACCCTTACAGCAGAGTTATAGAAGAAAATACAAGCTATAGAGAAGAAATGTTATTAAAAGGTTTTGAGCATCTCTTATGTAGATTGCACGTGAGAAAAAGTTAGCGAAAGGATACAACAACAATCGGAGTACATGGTGATCTTTTAACTATTGTCAAAAAATACAAAATGAAATGGTTTCTCCATGTACCTCAATTATCTGACCCGCAAAGACCATTCTGCAAGGAAATGAGAAAGGAGGGAGAAGGAGTGGTAGACAGCGAAAAGATGGGAAATCAAAGAATGGAAAGGCAATGACTTTACAGAGTTCCAAAGAATTACTGAAGATAGAGATATATGGAGACAATCAACAAAATCTGTCAATAGTGTCCCAATGACCTCCAGAGTTATGGGATGAAGAAAATTTTGTACAAGTGTAATGGATCATAGTTATGTTGCAGTTTATCTTTTTATTTTTTATATATTAAATGCTCCAAGTCTGCATAAGTAGTTTATTTAGTAAGTGCTATTCTGAACATTGCTTCTTTAATGAGCTTAGGTGATGATGTTCATTGATGATTACATTACTATTACTTTAAGCATATTGACGTGCATGCCTAATATATCTTTGTTTTAGTCACTCCATGCACAACATATCTTCACCCATATTTTTTTTGGTCTCATGTAATTTTCTTCCTTTTTTTTTTTCATTAAAGCTAATTTGCTAATTTTTCAGGTAGCCTCATCTATTAGTTCTTTACTATGTTATTTTAAAATCATTTTTGTGTAGTTTGAGAATATTTTAATAGTTAAATTTTTTTTTTTATTAATGAATTTTAGATTATTAATTTGATCATCTTGTGTTGTTTATTTATCGCTAAGTTTAGTTGTGCTAATTTTTTTTTCTATAATTTTACCTGTTAATACACAATACCATTTGTGGTAAAATATTGACTCATTCATATTCTGTAATTATGTATCGTTGAAATTAAACAAGTTTTTCTCCACTCAAAACAAATAAGGATGTGTCAGATTATACAATTCTGTGTGTGATAACTACTTTTGTGAATGTGACTGATATATTTAGAAATACCAAGATTAAAATAAACATATATCACTATATATGCTTATTAAACACGGATTTTAAAAATAACAAGGGTTTTATCCAATTATCTCTTGTTGAATAGGAACATTTAAATTCCACATTTAAATTGTAAATGTTAAGACAGTCCATTACTCACGTGTGACAAATGCTGAGGGTGTACCACATATTGAGGCATCCACCCTGTGGCTGCAGGATTTGGGGACATTTGGTAGGTTGTCACTGGTGTGGTTGCAGTTAAAGATGTATATGCCCTGGGCATAAGACCTGCAGGCACAATGGTCGGAGTAGGGATCCCATAATTGATGTACTGGCTGCAAAAACCAAAACAGTACATAGATAATACATTAGTATAAATTGTTTGTGCAAAATTGTCCTGTTTATCTCTATTATTTTCCAAAATCTGCATATGTGTTTTATATATATATATATATATATATATATATATATATATATATATATATATATATTTATATCATCAAGTACTATGTCTGCTGGAGTAGGTGATCATGTCTCTCAACAACTTTCGATCTCAGCAGTAATTTATCATTTCAGTTGTTGATCTTCTGCCAAGCTATTCTTTTAAGCTGTCTGGTACATTATATATATATATATATATATATATATATATATATATATATATATATATATATATATATATATATATATATATATATATATGATAATTATCTCTATACCATTTATTACCTAAAAATATGCAATATTTTATCTTTATAAAGTTTGAGAATATTGCTACATAATGCATTTTTTGTCTAGGAGAACTGGTTAGTTCTTAATTTTGTTTTGGAAACAGAATTCACAAATTCAATCATATCTGTGACTGATGTACTACAAACTAACATGCATGCTATAACTACAAATATAAACCGATTCAGATTACTACCTTCTTCTCCCAATTCACCAAACAATTTAAACCGTAATCTACATGATATTATATTTTGCAAATAAACCACATAAAATCCTGTCATATAGACTATAGACCTTTGTTTCTCCATTAAAAAAAACAGATTAACAAAACAACAGCAACAATAATTGCACTACATGCCCAAAACTCGAAATGAAAGACTTCACATGCATTAATGTACAAGAAATAACATTTCTGGACTAAAAACATTAAACAAATTCAAGATGATCGCAAACAATATTGATGTTTACATATCATATATATATATATACATAAATATATTTGATATTATATAGATTCTGCTAATGAGGGGATATATATATATATATATATATATATATATATATATATATATATATATATATATATATATATATATATATACAGGAGAGTTAGTAGGCTACGAGAGTAAACCCAAACAGAAAATCCAGAGGGAGGGACCCTAAGGCAGTCGGTGGTGTATTATCCATCTTCTAGCATCCCCTGCAACTCAACTTTGTTTCCGAACATAAGGACCTAGTCCCTCCTTCGGAACACTTCAAAGAGGAGACGAGAAATGGGGGTAGTGCGTTTTGGGTAAAGCATTATCTCCACATTATTGGTCCAGGCACAGCAAGCAAACTGAAATATCAGTTCCATCCTCTTTAGGACACTGCAGAAGGAAGACACAATCTCTCATACTCAGCACATGGAACATTAGAACCATGTGTTCTGGATTAAATAACACCAACCTCATGAATATATATATATATATATATATATATATATATATATATATATATATATATATATATGTATATATATATATCTAGATAGATCATGTGATTTATCCTTCTTGTTTATAAGTGTCCAAGGGACTTTTGTTCTCATAAAGGAACAGGGTGTAATCAGACCCATAAATGTACTGTACAACTCTGAACAGCCCTCTTCAATCTTTGCAAAAGTTAACCTACTTTGGTTCTATGGTCATAACCATCGTCTCACTTGATGGAGAGATAAATACCCCAGTTAGAAAGGCAGCTTCACAATTTTATAAAGCTTAAACAAAGTGCATGCACTAACACAAAACTAACACACAAGACAGAGATTCTAACTATCAAAGTTGTGTGCTTAGTACACTTCTATATCAATACAAAACTTTGATTATTTATGCAGGGCAAGAGAAAAGGTTATACAGCTTTTATGTGCGTTTTATTTGCAAGATAATGAACATAAAATGGTAAGTCAAAGTAACCAGCTCAAAAGTCTTGCATGAAGCTAAGCTCTCATCCACCATAGCAACACTTAGGTGTTGAAGATTAGGTGAATGAGTCATGTGAGAAAATTGAACAACAATTGTTATATTTCTAAATAATTACTGTAGGGAGAACTTAGAGGTGGAAAGAAACCTAAGGACAGACTGCACTAAGATATAAGGATATTCACAGGGCTTCCTTGAGAGAATTCCCTATAAGATAAAATGGATTTGGAGAATCTGATGACACAGAGAACAAAAAATATAAGAAATGGTACAGCCATACTTGTGGAAGGTATGATGTTACATCAGATGACAAAAGATGCAAGATAATGGAGATGCTGTCAGGCAACACATTTGCACCTTGTTCATTCTGATGTCAGATATGTCAATCCAATATTGACAAAATCTATGAAGTTGCCAAATTATATATTATATATATAATGTGATTTGATAGAATTTGTTTGTGTGTGTGTTTGTGTATGTATGTATGTACATGTGTGGGGGAAAACTGCTGTGCTTGGGCAAGAACATACTAAATGCTTTAAATTCATTCAAGAATTAAAGAAATATTTTGAAATCATACAGGTACTTGAGAAATATGAGGATAATTGAGTGAATATAAAAAATACAAATATTAATGATGGTATTAACTTTTTAAATCATAACTTTTTTAATCACTAGCCTGCTCATATCAGATAATAAGAAAATTGATTGGGTAGTCATATTAACCCAAACAAAATAATAACTTCTTGTATAATTGCAGATACTTTTATAGAAATCAAAGAAAAGTGAAACAGGAAAGAACAATAAAACACTGAGAGAAAACAATTAAAAGCTTAAGGTATAAATAATAATTATAGAGATACCTGGGATGGGCAATGGAGAAATGAAATCAAGGACTGTTATATTGATGCATGCAAACAAAAAGCATGTAGGTATAAACAACATTGAGAGCATCTGATAAGCAAACGTTATTAAATTTTTAAAAACACATACGAACAATGAAAACATTATTGTTGCTAAGCTAGAATTTAATTATGATGAAATTGTGGAGATAAAAACTAGAAACATATTGACAAGTAATGCTCATGAAATAAATATGCCTAATTACTACCTACCCATTTAAATTAGCTGCTAATGCTTGTTGATCATATGCAAATTGCAGAGCCTGAAAAGTTAAGATAAGATAGTTAACATGACGTATAAAACTAAGGCCAGACAGATAACATGATACTTAAAACTAAGGCACGATAGTCAACATGATACATAAAACTAAGGCAAGATAGTTAACATGACATATATAAAACTAACAGTTAAAATTGTTATATAAAGACCCTTGTAATTGCTGACATATAAATTATGGCACAAAAAAATTTAAAGTTTTAATGACAATGTTCAGATTTAATTAAGTTCCCTCTGTGATGGTGAGCCAAGATAATTACTGTCACAAATGTGAAGTTCACAAATTCAACTAAAAATGAAGTTCTAACATATCTCTGCAATAAAAACTACACAAAACACGTAAGCTCCTCTAAAGTAGCAGTGAAGTATGGCATTTTACAGCTCACCTGTGAGAAACTAGATGATTTAGAAACTAAACACTTGTGCAAGCCACAAACTTTATAAGAGAAATGTATGTGGTTTTAAGAAAACAAATACAGAAGATGAATGCAAAACATAGAGTTTATCATGATCAAATATGAAACAGCTACCACCTCTTATATTTTTCATAATAATTTGTTCTCTAAGACAAAATAATATAATTTACTTTTACTTTCCTCTCCCTCTCTTGTCTTTCAAGTTTGAGTGCTTAGATCAATGTGTTGTAGTGACTCCTGCCTGGTGCTCATTGTGATATCTGCTTTTTTCATTTCACTTTATTGTGATGTTTCCTATATAATTAATCCAACATCTTCTAGGTCTACCTTTTCCTCTTATTCTGTTGTTTTTGAATAGTATATCTCTACAGTCACAAAACTGAACATGAAAATTAACATCAATAAAACAGAAGCCATGAATATCACAAAAGAGAAACAAAACATCTATCTATCTATCTATTGACCTTTCGAGCCGTAACCGGCCCATAGGGCGTAGACCAAGATACACCTTCTCCTATATGAATTTTTGTTCTAGCAGTTTTCTTTTAAAGATTTTATCAAATCTCGCCATCTGTCTCTGTTCTGTGCAAGCAGTTCTATCTCATTGAGGGAGCCGATTCCTGCTGCTCTTGCCTCTCTCATCAATGTTCTTCTCAGTGTCTCCCTGGGTCTTCCTCTTTTTCTTTTACCTGTTGTTTCCCATATGAGGGCTTGCTTTGCTATTCGATTATTATCTCTTCTCATCACATGTCCAACGTATGACCATCGTCTTTTCTTTATTACTGAAGATATTAGTGGTTGATTGGCGATTTCTCTAATTTCCTCGTTTGTTTTGAATTCGTTCCATTCTATACCAAGTATTTTCCTTAGACATTTATTTTCGAATGCGTTCAACTTTGTTTCTATATCTCTTGTTGTTTTCCAGCTTTCACACGCATACGTAAGGGTTGATAGTACATTTGATTTGAATAGCCTAAGTTTTGTGTTTGTGCTAATGAGTTTTGATTTCCACAACTTTTCAAGGCTTCTGAAAGACATTGCTGCTTTAGCCAGTCTGATTCTAATTTCTTTGCTCGTATCCCCTTCTCGATCAATGTGACTTCCAAGATAGATAAAGTGATCGATCTCTTCTACTGGTTTGTTTTCCATGTATATTTTGTCACTTGTTGGAATTAAACTTTTCATGACTTTAGTCTTTTCATGATTGACCTCAAGCCCAATTTTGCTGGCTATTGATGATAGTTCATTTGTGTTTTCCTGCATCGTTTTTATCTGACTGCTGATGAGAACTATGTCATCAGCAAAGTCGAGGTCCTCCAAATGGTCTCCTTGTATCCATTCGATGCCTTTATTACCAGTGCAGCATTTCTTCATTATGAAGTCCATAACAATTCCAAATAACAAGGGCGATAAAATACATCCTTGTTTAACCCCAGTTTCTATTGGGAAACATTCGCTCAGTCCTTCCTCTGTTCGAACTGCACATGTGTAACCATCATACATGTCTTTGATAATATTTATGATTTTTGATGGTAAGCCATATTGCTTCAGAATTTTCCACAAAGAATCTCTATGAATACTATCAAATGCTTTTTTGAAGTCGATGAAGTTAAGTACAAAAGGTTTTTGCTTTTCAATGTGTTCCTCCAATATAAGTCGTAGAGTGAAAATGTGGTCAAGACAGCTTCTCCCTTTTCTAAACCCAGCCTGTTCTTCACGCATTACTGTATCTATTGAATCCTTTATTCTATTTAGGATGATTTTACAGAATAACTTTGAGGCAACTGACAAAAGTGTCACGCCTCTCCAGTTGTTACAATCTCTAAGATTGCCCTTTTTTGGGATCTTAACAATGATTCCTTTTTTCCATTTATGAGGCGTCTTCTCTGTTTTCCAAATGATGTTGAACATTTTTTGGAGATGTATTAAATTATGGCTATCAATTGCCTTGAGGATCTCAGCTGTTAACTTATCCTCTCCAGCAGCCTTGTTATTGGTCATTAGCTTTAAGGTGGTTTCTATTTCACTCAAGGTGAAGTCATCTAAATTTACATCTAATTCTGCTGCTGGTGTAATGATAGATTGCAGACAACTAAAACAAGCAGAGGAATTTATATATCTAGGAAAACTAGTGACAGACAACAATTCATAAACAGCAGAAATAGACTCAAGATGCAACAAAGCTTGCCAAATCATCGGACACCTATCAGCCCTATTGTCCAACAAGGAAATAACTCTAGGGGCAAAATCGAGCACTCTACATTACAGTCTTCATTCCAATGTTGTGTTGCCAATGTCAGACCTGGACCCTAGATGCAAGAACAATAATAAAAATAACCACTATCGATATGAAATGTGTTGGACAAATAACAGGAAATAGCCTGAGAGATAAGATCAGAAATGAAGAACTGAGAAAATAGATAGGAATAATCCCTCCCATAGAATGCATTAAGAAACAGATAAAAATTGTTTGGTCATGTGATAAGGCAGAAAGATCAAAACACAACACAAAGAGTTTTCAATAAATGTTGCGAGAACACCAGACCCAATGGTTTACCCATGTAAAAGATGGATTGATGGAATGTTAGAAACACTGGGAAACAACAGCAGCAGAGGTAAACAGAAGAGTAAAAGACCACAAATTATATCTCCACTAGACGCTGAAAGGCAAATGAGGAAGGAAAGGAGAAGAAGAAACCTCTATGATGAATGTTGTCTGGTGGTGATTGTGTTACATTTAAAAGCCATTTGATTAGTTGTTTCTTAATATGATCCACTATTTTTGTTACTCCAACTCTTTTTCTTATATCCTTATTTCTTATTCTGTTTCCTCTCTCACATCAGTATTCTTATTAGGCATCTTATTTCTATAGTGATAATTTTTTTTTGTTTCTTCAGCTGTTAATATTCATGTCTGGCACTTATAGCAAAGTATTGGGTGGAATATTGAATAATATAATTATAATAAATTATTGTTATAAATGTTATAACATGAAGACTCACTGAAATGCTTGCATCATCCCTCCCAGGTGTGAACAGTCGTGGTGTGAGCACCGCAGGTGAAGACTTCTTCTTGTTGCCACTATCAGCAAATTTCACTAACAAAGGCTCAGTGCTGCCTAAAGAAAACATAACAATAACATTTTAGCATCTTCTTAAAATTGATAAGATTAAAGTTAAGATTTAAAATTAGTATTGAAGTTTAAATCTTAACTTATAAAATGCAAATAATTTTTTTTTTTTAAATATCAGACTGTGGACTAATTCAATTTCCCAAAGAAAAACAAATGGCACTTTAAGATAACGCAGTTGCCTCAACTTTTGGTGCATGCTATTGATTTTTGTAAAATTATGTAATGCTGTCACAATAGGAAGAAAGACTGGATCTTGCATTGTGTTGTTCAGAACTGATATGTGTGAGCGTCTAAATATTGGTACCAGGTTTTTTTTTTTTTCTGAGAAGTAAAGGTGGTCTGATGTAACACTGATCACATCATGGAATAGATATGTCTTTTGTCAAGAAGCAATATTCCTTAACAACCTTATTCTCTATATTCCTAGCAAGGCATGGATGGAACCTTTATTTTCACTTTACTTGACTGATATGTGTAAATAATGTATTCTTCAGTCTTTACAACTCTTAACTTGACTTATTGCCCTTATAGCTGTGAGATGCTCATAGATCATGTAGAATGGTGTATGTGGTTCTCTACTGTTTTGATGCTGACAAGAATGTATTGTTATGGTGGGTGTATTGGAAGATACAGGCAAGCATAGCTCATTCACTATGTAAGAGCAGTATAGTAACAGATGATTCACTAGTTTCAATGGAGTGGCTGCTGTGCCTGTATTTTGCGATGTCATGCAGCCCTAGTCTGTTCTGGATCCAAAACGGTACAGTGAAGTACACATCTGGCTATGTTGTTTGTTTACTGTTTTAAACAATGACTTTTTATTCTACTCTTTTTCTTGCTTTATATATATATATATATTGTTTCCTCCACTGTACATACATATTGTTTTCTCCACAGTTTTTTATCTATTACTTCCTCTATCAATCTGGCAAAAAGCCATCTTTTATTGAATGTTTGTTGTTTAGTTTCAAATTCTGAATTCACAGTTCTGAATTCTTCTTCTTCTATCTTTCAGCTCCATGTGGAGCATAGTTCTTCAACAAACACTTTCCAAGTCGTTCTGTTTCTTGCCATTCTTTTAAGATCATTCGATGTCTTCCCCATCATCTTCATCTCTGCTTCTGTCTACCTCCAAGAATTTCTTGGTCTTCCTCTTTGTCTTTTCCCCTGGGGATTCCAAAAAAGGGCATACAAGTTGTGTAATACTCTCAGTTGGCTTCCGCAGTGTGTGTCCTTCCAGTACCATCGTCTTCGCTGTATCTCTTTACCCACTGGTATTTGACTGGTACACTTCCATAATTCTATGTCAGTGATTTTGTCCTGCCATTTCCATCCTTTTATTCTGCATTAGCATCCATTAATGAAAGTTTGTATCTTCATGATTGTCAATTTTGTTGTTCTCCATGTTTCACAGTCATATAATAGGACTGACTTAACAGTGGAGTTGAAAATTCTTATTTTTGTATTTAACCTAATTTCTTTAGACTTCCTTATGTTTCCCAGTGCAACAAAAGCTCTTCTTGCTTTTCATATCCTTATTTTAGTATCATTTTCTGTTCCTCCCTATTTATTTATATTACTGCCCAGATATATGTAAGATTGTACGTCTAGTAGAGGTATTTCTCCTAATTTTATTTGGTTATTGCCAATTGCATTAATTCTCATAATGTTGGTCTTATCTCTATTCATTTTCAGTCCTAGCTGTTGTGATCTCTCATCAAGTATGCTCATTTTATCCTGCATCTGTTGATGGTTGTGTGATAGGAGAGCTATGTCATCAGCAAAGTCTAAATCATTAAGTTTCTTGGTCAGCGACCACTAGATTCCATTTCTGTTGTTTTGAGTTATTCTCATAATCCAATCTATGGCCAGTAGAAAGAGAAATGGAGACAGAAGGCATCCCTGCCTTACTCCTGTTCTTATTTCAAATGCTTCTGTAAGCCGATTAACACACATCAGTTACTTATTGATGCAGGAGATTAATTGTTTGGGAATAAAAACTATGACATTTAATAAAAATAAAAATCATAGACTAGAAGAGGTTGTAACCTGTGATGGTAAGAAAAGGAAGGGATGGTTGAGAATTGTGTTCAACAACTTAAACCAACACATGCATACTTTTTATCATTTGCAGAAAAGGGACTGAACATCCACAAAGATGGAGCAGTAATATTTATGACAGTCAGTAAAAAAAGTTGTGCACTTTAATATGAAGGAGTCAAGGTATCTAACTCTGTATATTCACCATTCATGCACTTCTCTCATCGCTTCATAATCCTGCTGCCCTGATTGTTAAACTATTCCTTCTAGGTCTCAAACCATGTCTCCTGTTCTGTAATCAAATTCTGGTCATTAAAAAAAAATGAAGTCCATTCTTCATGTTTGGCACTGAGTGACTTCTTGTTTCCAAACAGGGATCTACTTTGAATTACCAGGATTTTATTATTGAACAGGAGACATGGTTTGGAACCCAGAAAAGTATTTTTATAATCAAACTATTGGAAGATGATAAAGTGATGGGAGAGGTCCTTTTCCTGAATGGAGAATATGACGTTGACTAAAGTTCATACTAAATTTTAGGTACATACCTTCTTCTCTATGTTATAGTGATAAACTTTTTAACTAATCCTTATAGGTTTAAGTAAACAGAATTGCCAACATACAGCAAAGAAACTGGATGTAGACCAATGATCTAATCTGCCCTGCTAGCCATTACTTTGAAAGCTCTTGCTTTAAAAACCTCCATCTAAAAGTCAATGTAAGTTTTTTTTACAACTTAATGTTTTGCTGCTGCTGGCCTGCTCTAGTCCTGTAAATGTTACAGAAACACATTTCCAAATAAAATAGCATCTGGTAACTGTTACTCCTAGTGGTTCTAGTAATAATTAATGTCATTTGTTTTAAATTGCCTTAGTGATTGTTGGTAACATTCAACATTAAACGTTTTAAATTAAACATCACTTACAATAAAAGTGTCTGGCTATTACTTTTTCCATAAATATTTGTATTAGTTTTTGTTTTGAATTACTTATAAAATGTAATATTGTCAATGACATTTTTACTCAGCTTCCATTACATCATAAGAAATGTTTACTTCTGTTTAAAAATTCCATGTCCTAAAATAATAACACACTGGGAGTTAAAACAATATTTTGAGCCTCTGGTACACAAGGTAATATCATTGAGATAAAACTAAAAAATGTTAAAGATTTATTTGTACCCTTTTAATTATTATGATAAAGCATCCATTTATGAACAGAAGAACAAGACATACAATTTAAAAAAAATAAAATCTGAAAAGGAAACAGATTTATACAACTGTCATGATAAAAGTTTAACCGCTGAATGTATCACAACCTGTCCATTTAATTTTACACTTATCATCTTCCATGCCACTATTTAATCTGACACTTATCAGCTTCCATACCACCATTAATATGAGTCATGAAACATAAACTGTCAGAACTACCACTTACCAGGCAACATCTTGTTATTAAATGCATTAATTATCTGGTCACATTTCTCTTTAGATTCCATTCGGGCAAATCCAACACCCCTGCTAATTCCATCTGGTTTGCGGAGTATTCTTGTGGAGATTACAGTGCCATATTCCTTAAACATATTCTCAAGATTCTTTTCAGTAAAGTACACTGGAAGATTGGCAATGTACAGGTTTGTAGGGTCCTGTTCTTGCTGCTGTTTAAACAAAAAAAAAAAAAAAAAGCATCTATTGAAAGGAAGAGTTAATTTGAAGTTATTCATGTTTAGGCCGCCTACAAAAGACAATTTCATAAACTTGTGGAAAATACACAATGCCTGGCACACGAATGTAAGGAATAAAATGTTATTTTCAGTTACTTTAGAATGTTGCCTGCTGATTTATACACCCAGAATTATTTTATTACAGAATGTCAAGCAGTTTGTGTTTTATTCTCACAAGACGACCAAACTGTTTTATGCTGTTTCTTTCTCTGTTTGATGCAAGGTATAGTTCCAACAATTTGTCTACATTTCTCATTCTATCTTAACTGGTGAAATTATTGGCTTTGCTCAAGTTTCTCATGCTCAAACATTTTAAAACTTCATCTCGTATGTTATATAAGAACATTAACTGACATTATACTTTCATTACTGGTTTATTCTTTCATATTTACTTGGACATATACTTCCTTTTTAAACTTTCATTTGTTTTATTATTTACACAAATTATACTCCATTTTCTTTAAAAACATCTCAGAGATGCCAGGCCTAAACATTAATGGAAAGATAATCAATAACCTAAGATATGCTGATGTTACTGTTCTACTAGCAGAAAATCCTAAAGACCTACAACAATTGCTTAATGTGATAAACATAACAAGCAAAAAATATGGACTAGAAATGAATATCAAAAAGACTAAAACTATGATCATAAACAAAGAAAATTCTCAAGACCTACAATTAAATATCACAGTTGAGGGAATACATCTGGAGACAGTCCAGAGCTACAACTACCTGGGACATACTATAACCAATGATGGAAAATGCAAAACTGAAATAAACAAAAGAATAGGTATGGCAAAAAGTAATTTTAATGCCATGAAAAATATACTAACAACAAAACAAATATCAGCAGGGCTGAAACTAAGAATGGCAAAATGTTACGTCTTCTCAATATTCCTGTATGGTGCAGAAACATGGACATTAGACAAGAAAATTGAAGGCTTTGAAATGTGGATTTATAGAAGAATAGGTAGAATTGGATGGAAAGAAAAGAAAACAAATGATGAAGTTTTAAAACTGAAACTAAAAAAGAGAACTACTAAATACAATTAAGACAAGACAAATGAAATTTTTGGGGCATGTTAAAAGACACAACAGCCTACTAAATGTAATATTGGAAGGAAAAATACAAGGTAAAAGAGGCAGAGGCAGACCAAGACTAACATGGACGAGTAACATCAAAAGATGGACAAGTCAATCTATGTCAGCCTGCACCATCAAAGTAAGAAACAGAGTAGAATGGCGATCCATGGTAGCCAACCTTCGTTGTGGAGAAGGCACACGATGATAATGATACTCCATTTAAAAACTAAAAATTACACATAATATGCTTTCTATCTCGAAGGTAAGTCACTAAAGAGAGATACTAATGTTTGTAATGACTGAATAGTCGCAGGCCCCTGTACTAAAATGAGGGAAAATTGAAAAAAAAAATAGAAAAAATAGTATGGTAAAAGCTTTACATGATTAGTAGATGACACAGATTTGAATGACGTTTCGGCTCAATAGGCCTTCAGCAGGAACAAACAAACAACACGCACACACAGATATGTAAGTAAATAAAACTAATCCTACATAGCTAACTAGTAACGAAACATAATCTTCTCTTTAACCAATTTCGATTATTTTGTTTTGGATGTTTCGTTACTAGTTAGCTATGTAGGATTAGTTTTATTTACTTACATATCTGTGTGTGCGTGTTGTTTGTTTGTTCCTGCCTAAGGCCTATTGAGCCGAAACGTCATTAAAATCTGTGTCATCTACTAATCGCGTAAATGTTTTACCATACAATTTTTTCTATTTTTTTTTCAATTTTCCCTCACATTCAGCTTTACTGCAGCTTCACATTTTTATGCATTAATTTGCATTTCTTTGCCTTAACCACTGTAATAAAATGAGTCTCGTCCGCATGTTAAACAGATGCAGCTGGATGAAGGGCTGAGGGTGGTGCTTTAGCTGTGACTTTGTTTTTGAGTCTTTCCTTTTCTTGTCATGTTTGTTTTACCTCTCAAATTTTCAATAACTATATTGATATATCGTCTTCACAGACAGTTGGGAAAAGTCAAATAGTTTCTATTCTTCTAATTTGACTTAATTTCATTGTCAAAAGTTATCATGCTATTTTTTTTATATCTTCTCTAGATGCTACGATCATCATCAATTTTTCATCAGTTTTTATTACTAATGGAGAATTCACTGAGGGACGTCTTTGCATCTTAAGTTTGGTCAAATACTGACCGCTTCACATTTATAAGCTCCCATACAAAAATTTGTTCAGCTTGGTATGCAACAGTTATCCAATATTCGAACGTATCCCAGCCATCTTATTCTCAGACTCCCGAGTGTTGTCTAGAACGTAGTAAGATATCTTTTTATATGGCCATACCATTTGATTATTGTTATATTTCAAATGACAATAATTTTATCATATGTCATTATATTTATAATCAAACAGAAATTAAAAACAGGTAGTAAGCGACATATGAGGTTTAGGACTTAAATGGCCCCGAGATATATATTTAATATGTAACTGAAAACTAGAATCGTCAGCTTAAATTGTCATGGTATAGCCGTTGACAGCGATAATAAAAAAAATGAGTGTACCAGAACTTCAGAGGCCTGGTGTATTATGATGTTCTCAGTTTATAAGGCAGTATGATAGAGTTCCAGTTAACAAATGTGTATGTGTAATATCATATTACTAGGATGTAATGTGCAACAAACTCCAGCGATCCACATGACCAATGAAAGTTTTACTGTCAACGGTTTAAAAAATGGTTGGACATAGAAGAGCCTTGCTAGGAGCATTCAACAGGGTATAGTGATAGACACAAGAAGACAAAGAAGACTGCGCAAGTGGTGGGAAGACATCATCAGAAAATTGGCTAGATTTGACTCATCAAATCTTAAAAAATAGCTCTTAATTATCAAGGTTGGAAGAACATTCTGAAGACATTCTTAAGATGTCATTAAGAGTGCCCCAGCTACTGTCATGATCGTTGGATAATAATGATATATGAAAGTCTTCATACTAAATAATATGATATGTTCATCGGAAATGGTGCAAACGTCAAACAATTACTTCAGATGAGTAATTAAATGAAATCAGCATTCTTTTTAATTAAAAGTTTACAAAAACTCAATCATAAAACTATAAAGCTGTAACATACTAAGTCTCTAAAACGCTGATATATTTTAATTTGTCGAATGGATATTTATAAAATGATAATATATTCCATTAGAAAATTATATGTCATGATTCATGAAGTGTAAATTAAAACTGACAGTGAGCTCTGTTCAGTGGTCGTTATATTTATGAAAGTCTACTGGAGTGAGATCCAGACAGTTCATGTTGAAAAAAAAGCACTGTCACAACTTTCACACTCTATATTTACCACACTATCAAGAATTACAAGAATTTACATTTAGATTGTGCAAATATTTTTCTAGGAAATTAAAGCCAATGTTAAAAACCACACTGCAATGCTCGATTTTTTGTTTTGTTTTTTGATGTTTATACTAGAGTTACACAGGACGCGTCTATTGCATCATAACATTTAACAATGATATGTTTATGACCAATAAAGTGCTACAGAATAGAGTTGTTTTTTGTTTGAGAAAAATATTAATGCATGTTTTTCTAAGAAACTTAAAACATTTGTTGCAAATTGTACCTTGTGAGCACAGTGCATTATTTTTGTTCTAATTTTACTGTCAGTGCTTTCAGTATGATCAGTTGAGAGCAGCAGTATGAACAAGTAAAATAATACAAAGAAATAACAAACAACTGCATTCCAGATGTGACAACATTTACTTCGCTGTAACAAACAGTATGATTTAAATGTTCTTATAAAACATGAAGTGAATATTTGAACAAATTTACTTATATAAAATGCAACATAAAAATGAAAAAAAAAAAAGTAAAGAGCGCCCCCCCCCCCCCCCCCCCGTGTCATGCCAAGTGGCGCAGGGAATATGGTGTTAGTGACCCTATACTTTACAGACCTTCGGGACATAATTTTTGGGGTAATGTGGTCGGTATTACGCCCGTGCCGCCTTTCTTTCCCAGAAAAAAATGCGGTACTCATTAAAGGGTGGGTGAACTGGAAGCCGTCGGTTGGGATCGAACCCTACCTCTTGTCCTTTGTAGTCTAGTTCACTAACCACTGAGCTATCGCGGCTCCCAGAATGCAATAAAGACACATATAAATCTAAATAAACTATTTGGGAACACAATATGGACTTAAGGAAGAAGCAGGATAAGGCAGATAGAAAACTGACTGAAATGTTAGAGAAACCGAATATTTGAAAGTGTCATAAATAATTTATTGAGTAAGGAGAGGAAAATAACAAATATAGCACATTGAAAAATATACAACTCAAATTGATTTTAAAAAAAAACGAATGCATAATTTCTCAAAAGTGTTATAATTGTCCAGTCTTTTCCCCACATCCAATTTGTAATTATTAAATATTGATCTAGTTTAGTCCAAAGTATTTTTTTATTGTTTGTTTGTACTTTTAATTGTGAGTATGGGATCTGAAACATGAAAGAGTGAAATGAAAGAGAAAAAAACATAAATAGTAACTGAAAGAAAAGAAAAATAACAAATCACACACAAAAGAACCGTAATGAATCGTACTTGTGAAAAATGTAATTTGTTCTGAATCATGCACTTGCAGTGGTATACTGTGATATGATTCAGCCGCACGGCGTTTAGTATATACCGTTAACCTGTTATCAACTACTGAATTGAGAATAGAAAATAATAGAACATCGGGGGAGAGATACTATCATACTGACATATCAGTTACAGCGCGTTTCATTTTCGGTTATAAATATCATGTTCAAACTACCTTGTAGCAACTGGTGGGTTTTTTTTTTCCCTGCGTGTGTTTGTGTTTTTTTTTCCTTCTCATTCCCGATATGTCAGTGTTTGTGTTTTATTGTTTTCTCATTCATGATGTGCCAGTGTTTGTGTTTTTTTTTTTGTTTTCTCATTCACGATATGCCAGTGTTTGTGTTATTTTGTTTTCTCATTCACGATATGTCAGTGTTTGTGTTTTATTGTTTTCTCATTCACGATATGTCAGTGTTTGTGTTTTATTGTTTTCTCATTCACGATATGTCAGTGTTTGTGTTTTAGATGCATTGCTCTATTAGAGTCGGACAGTAGGTTTCAATGTCGCTCAGACTGAACTCTTAAAAGAGTGCTCTGATGGCTGAAATGAACTCAGAAAACACATTACCCAATCAATACTTAAAAAAACAAAAAACGAGTTAGAAAAGAAGAAAAAAATTAAAATTATAACCAAAACATATTCGATGACATGTTCTTTTTTATTTACCTTCTGGGGAGAGAAGACCCAAGCACTTGACCTAGACTCACGTCACCTACCAGTTGCTCTCCTTAGTAAACGTCAGACCGACTGGCTAAGAAGGTAAAGTTCACCATATTGGTGGGATATGTTGATATAGAAAACCTAGTATCGCAGTACTTGTAGGAATGACAGGTGGGGTATGTTGATACAGAAGACTGACATAGTATCTCTCTATCTGTAGGCAGAACAGGTGGGGTATGTTAATATAGAAGACCTAGTATCTCAGTACCTGTAGGAATGGCATGTGGGGTATGTTAATATAGAAGACATAGTATCTCAGTACCTGTAGGCAGGACACGATTCAACTTCAACAGACACAGGGAATGCAAGAAAGTCGTTAAGGCCTACCAATTCACCATCTTGGGTCTAATAGACATCAGTTTGACCACCTGGTGTTAGGATAGTAAGAGAGAGAGACAGAGATGAAGAGAGAGAGGAGAGAGAGAGAGAGAGAGAGAGAAAGATGTATTTTCCGTGCTTGGAAAGAATCCTTGGAAGGCATGATATTCACAAACTCGCCAGCAATACAATTCATTGCACTTGGTCAAAAATATGAAAAGCCCACACACGAGTTGATCAACAACAAACTAGCACAGCATGCTTTAATTGAATCCATTTTCATTATTGAAATCTTGTCCTCTCTTTTCATAAAGGTAGTGTTTGCTCACGTGTCGAAGGAATTTTGTTCCTTGCTCTTCTTACAGACCCACACGTTTATTTCCATGACCATCACGGGGTGGCGGTGTAGGATCTTGATCAGCTATGTTTCGTTGACTGCTATTCGTTGTCTTAGGGGCCCGAAAACCGTTGTCGTGTTGAGCGATGCTCTTATTACACAACAAACATGAAACTTAAATCGCACAAAATATATACTCTATGGACAACTAGCAGATGGAAAAAGAACTGAGGGAGGGGGCAATACTTCAATTTGTAGACGTGTGTAAAATGACATGAAGACTCCGAACATTAACCTTGCAGCCTGTGAAGAAATAAGAAATAGCTGCAGACTGCAATCCTTGGAAACATACTTTAAAGCTCCAACTCAAACTAGAATCAGACAGAATCATAGAAGAAGATAACACACGGCGAATAAAAAAAATGCATTTCTAGGCGCGTTGCAAAATCAATAGTCAACTAGGACTGGCGGAGGCTACTACTATTCGCTGTAAAATGGTGCTTCTCTTCAATTATTGGTGCTTCAGCTAAAATGTTTTTGGCGCATGCGAAGGTGCTGTGATATACTTTTAGGTATATCAAGTTTGACACAAACAATAAATGGTTCGAATAATATGGTTCAAACAGAGGTTTACAAATGTAAAATTTATTTTTGGTTTTCAAAGTCTTTCACTCCTTCCTTTTATCCTTGCGTCCACATTTTGGTGTTTGCAATAACAAAGAGGTCAGTAAAGTTAAGTTAAAAGTAAAGGTAAAGGTTACTAGGTGTATAGAGAAAATGGTGATCATATTTTTTTGTCCATGACTGCGGCACTTTTTTTTGGGTGGGGAAGGGAGAAGGAGGAGGGTATATTCAATATCACGCCAGGTAAACTTCACTTCCCATAAAAATCTCTCGTATCAAATTTTTAGAGGCTGGGTGAACCCCGAAGTCTTCTCGGTCCGAAAGAAATCTGTCGTATCTGGGAACTGAATCTGATCAGGAACAAAGCGCACTAACTCCTCAGCCACCAATACTCCAAACAAGTAAGTGCTCTTAATAAATGTGACTGTTGTCTGGAACTCCTCCTTTATTTCATTTAGCTTATATTTTATTACTAACCCCCCCCCCCCCCCCTCCCGCCTTCCTTCCCTCCACCCCCCCTCCTTCCTTCCTCCCTTCCTTTCTCACTTTCTTTCTTTATTTTTCCGTCTCTCTTTCTTTCTTTCTTTCGTTCTCTCTCTCTTTCTCAATCTGGGAGCCGCGATAGCTCAGTGGTTAGTGAACTGGACTACCAAGGACAAGAGATAGGGTTCGATCCCAACCGACGGCTTCCGGGTTCACCCAGCCTTAAATGGGTACCATATTTTTATATGGAAAAGTAAATCAGCACGGGCGTAGTACCGACCACATTACCCCAAAAATCGTGTGCTGAAGGTCTGTAAAATGTATGGTCACTAACACCATATTCCCTATACGCCACTTGGCGTGACGGGGGCTCTTTACTAATTACTATCTTTATCTAATTCTTTCTTTCTTTCTTTCTATCTATCTTTCTTTCTTTTTTTACTTCTTTTTGCAACCCCCCCCCCTCCCCTTTTTTTCAGGGTCTCGAGGGAGATACGGTGTTCCTGTTCTTGCCCTTTTGGCAGGTTCACTCATTGTTAATTGATGCTGTTGTAATGCTTCTTTGATGTTATCTGTCCATCTTACTCTGGTTCAGCCTCTTACTCTTCTCCCTTCTCCTCTATAACATATGCTTTGTATGGTAAGGAATCACATAACATTTTTTTTCTAGGTGGGCAAACCAGTTTCTTGTTCTATATGAAGCTTAGGATTGGCTTTATGCCTACTCTTTCTCTTATAATATCATCTCTGATTTGTATTTCCTGGTTACTCCAATCGCTTTTCAGATACATCGCATCTCTGGGGTGACAAGTTTTCTTTTGTGGTTATATGTAAATGGCGATGTTTGGCATTGGTTGCACAATGATGGAACTAATATCTTCTGTATAAGATGTTTCTTGACGGTAATAGGTGTTGCGTTGAAGTATCGGGGATTGTCCCAATATTTGGTTTGTCTTATTGCATCGTATCTATTTATGTGTCGATTTATTTGTCCACTTGCTCTGCCTGAAGAAATTTGTTTGCGCTGACGAAGTCAATTAATGCTCACTTGGTTATGTTGTTCTATTCAAGTTACAGTTAATCTATCTAATTCTTTTCGAATTTATTTCGAGTTTATTTTTTTCCCTTGCGGTAAGATGGGGGAAGCCTGAAAGAATTAACTGGATTTGATATTTTGATATTTTAAATACTTCTTACACATATTTTACATCTGCAGTTACATCTCTGAACATATTATCTAACCATGTGACCTGATACAATACAATTTTTTTTTTTAAACCACCTTAAACTAATGTTACAACTATTTTCTACACTCAGGTCCTGGGCTGATATAAAGTAAACACAATGATATAAAATATAAACGTCAAGTTTCAAACACAGCGAAAAGACACGCCAATGTTGATATGTCGTCACGCACCTATTTCCTGGAATTTCGTTTCTTATCTTTGTTTATTTTCATGTGCAACCCCCAGTTTTATAAGTGTAGGCTGAAATCAAATAATGAATTGAATAGAAGACACAGCTGTTGTTTCGCTGATTTATCAAAGAATATAGTGGTATCGCACATGTCAACAAGAAATGCTATCATATCAAGTTTGTGGGGTCGCCATGAGAAACCCTTTAAATACGAGTTCAATCTCAAACAGTCTTCTTGACCGAACTTGTTCAAACTTGTCTGTTGACTTGATTTGGTTGATAAAATATAAAACCCAGGTCCAGTTCCTGAATTCATTAAATTTATTGGACAAAATGTGTCAATGATTCAATGTATGTTCTGCCTAAGTGCATGAGTGTTTGGGTGTGGAAATAGGCGAAACATGTCTGTGCGAAAGAAAAAGGGGTAGGGCTACAGAAGAAGAAGAAAAAAAGGAAAAAACAATAAAAAGAAGAAGCAAGAGAAGAGAAAGAAAAATAAAAGATCAAAGAATTACCACTAAAGACTATAAAAAAAAAATCTGAAAATGTGTTTCTTTGTTAAACAGTGAAACGTTATAAGAAGAACCAGGTTATGGATAAATCGTTCCTATCGTTTTCTTTGGGGTTTTGCCTACTTCATAGGGAGGCACAATTCGTTCAACCTCAAACTTAGTCTTCTAGATTATGTTAGACCACAATTGCCATCCAAAAATGAAAATTATTTTGTGGTAGAGCCTATGCGTATGCGACAGAAGTGTATGGCGAGGCAATTTTATGAAGAAATCGAGTATAAATAGAAGGAAAACTAAAAAAGACAAGTATGAAGTTAAAAAAAAAAAGTTAAAATAAATGCAAAAGGGTGTGGTGAAGACAGAAGAAATATTGAAAACACAAAAATACTATATTATATTGCACATAAAGCAGTTGACAACTATCAAAGAAGGCAGAAAGATCAAAACACAATACAACGAGCCTTCAACAAACGTTGTGAGAACACCAGACCCAAGGGTCGATCACGAAAAAGATGGATCGATGGAATATTAGAAGTACTAGGAAACATAACAGCAGCAGAGGCGAACAGAAGAGCAAAAGACCGCAAATTATATCTCCCCTCAACGCTGAAAGGCAGATGAGGAAGGAAAGAAGAAGGTGACAACGAAGAATTAAAAGGAGGGGAAAAGTAAGGTGATAATGACAACTAAGAAGATGGTAGCGAAGTAAAACATACTGATATATCTTTTAGTGAAGTTGTACGGCAGTGACAAAAAAATGATAATACTAAGGAAAAGACAACAAACACATTAAATGGCGACAAGTAAAATCAATGACCCCCCAAAAAAATGTAATGTGTTGATAATTCGTATGAATGAGATAGTATAATGGTGAAATAATAGCACACTGCCATAAAAATAATTTCAAAAGCTCTTGTTTTTGTTTGTTTTTATTAAAATCGTCACCACTGCACGCCGGACGAATCCATGGGTGCTCAGATATTACCCTCAAGAATCTCAAGAAAATCATAGAAGAATCCGGGCCCACGTGCACGTACTCTGTAGAACAGCCTCGAATCCATGGTGTGTTTTGCTGGCAATTTAGCCTGGCCAGCGGCCAAATTTATGACTTACTCTTTTCGATTTTAACTGTTGAGTGATCTTTAACGTACGGGAATGCACACGGGGCCTACTGTTTATTGCCGTTATTCAAGAGAATTAGACATCGAATTTCATTACCCAGAGAAAAGGGGAGGGTAGCGCCATAAAGAAACCACGGATTAATTTTCCTATTTTTTTTAAACCTGTTAACCTCAGACGGAAGATGTACAACAGAGGTCAGATGCAGAATTGCTCAGGCAAAAGCAGCTTTAAAAAAAAAATTTAAAAAAAAATGAGGAAGATACTATGCAATCCATTTTTGACAATCGAAACAAGACAAAGAGTTCTTAAATGTTATGTAGAGTCAGTCTTAACATATGGATGTGAATCATGGACAATAGGACGACAAGCAAGAAATCACTGGAGGCTGTAGAAATGTGGTTTTACAGAAGAATGTTGAGAATATACTGGACGTCTAAGAAGAGTAATGAAGAGGTTCAGAGAAAGGTCAAAGCAAAAAAGAGAGCTAATTTCCAATGTTAGGAAGAAACCATCATCATTTTTTGGCCATGTAATGAGAAGAGAGGGTGTCCGGTTAGCGCAATCGATAGGCGGTTGGCTTACCACGGCAACAGCCGGGGTTCGTACCCTGGCGAGGACACCTGGGTTTTACTAATTCCCTAAAAATTAGTGGGAGCCGCGATAGCTCAGTGGTTAGTGAACTGTGGACTACTACGGACAAGGGGTAGGGTTCGATCCCAACCGACGGCTCCGGGTTCACCCAGCCTTAAATGGGTACCAGATTTTTTCTGGGAAAGTAAAAGCAGCACGGGCGTAATACCGACCACATTACCCCAAAAGTCATGTGCTGAAGGTCTGTAAAATATAGGGTCACTAACACCATATTTCCCTATACGCCACTTGGCGTGACGGGGGGTACTTTACTTTTTTTTTTTAATGAGAAGAGAACAACTAGAATATATTTTAACAACTGGAAAAATTGAGGGACGAAGAGATAGAGAAAAGCAAAGAGAAAAAATACCAGACCGCTTAAGAGAATGGCTTGGCAGAAGGTCAACAACAGAAATGATACGAAAATTGTGGAGACATGATCACCTACGCCAGCAGGCCCGGTACTTGATAATGATGATGATTTTTGAAAAATCACGGCCGCCTACTGAGCCACGATAGCTCAGTGGTTAGTGAACTGGACTACAAATGACAAGAGGTAGGGTTCCCAACCGACGGCTTCCGGGTTCACCCTGCCTTAAATGGGTACCGGATTTTTTTACGGGAAAATAAAGCGGCACGGGCGTAATACCGACCACATTACCCAAAAATCATGTGCTGAAGGTCTGTAAAATGTATGGTCACCAACACCATATTCCCTATACGCCACTTGACGTGACTGGGGCTCTTTACTTGTATTTTATACGGCCGCCTACTGTGGGCTTTAAACCGAGGTCCTTGCTGTCCAGAGGCCGACGATTTATCTCTAGACTACCCAGCCCCCGGTTGCTTATAGAACCATTAATATTGTCCTTGGAAGGTATCCACTGGCGAGCCCGTCCCTTTATTGAGCTAACAGGAATATCTTATCTTTGTGCACGAACTCTGTAGCAGCGTTGAGGGTACTAGATCAAGTCACTTTATACATTTTATAGACTGATTATCATCATCATCATCATCATCATCAAGTTACATGTCTGCTGGCATGTTCCTCCTACAACTTTTTGTCTCTGCAGTCGTCCTCCAATTCAGCTGTTGAAAATGTTTTCTTCTAATATCTTACTTCGACTTTTTTCCTATTGTCTCATTATGTCACAGTTATTCCCTTCTTTATTACATGGTCAAAATGTGATGACCGTAATAATCATGTTTCATTGTCTTCTTTAGGAGCATAAATATCGACTTATATATCACTCTTTGTTCTATTTGTTTGCCGCAATAAGATATCATTAAACAAAAATCTATCCAACTCTGATTACTAATTCAAATGGGAAAAATACAGGCTTGTTACAAAAGCGGAAATTCTTTAATGCAGATATTATGTTAGGGATTTTTTAGGGTGTTCTATTGTTATTATTTCTGTCTATCTATTGACCTTTCGAGCCGTAGCCGGCCCATAGGGTATAGACCCAGATACTCTTTCTCTTATCTAAATTTTTATTCTAGCAGTTTTCAATCCTTGTATAGATCTTTTATCAAATCTCGCCATTTGTCTCTGTTCTGTGCAAGCAACTCGACCTCATTGAGGGTGCCGATTCCTGCTGCTCTTGCCCTTCTGATCAATGCTCTTCTATGTGTCGGCTTCTTTTTCTCTTACCTGTTGTTTCTCACATGAGGGCTTGCTTTGCTATTCAGTTATTATCTCTTCTCATCACATGTCCAACATATGACCATCGTATTTTCTTGATTACTGAAGATATTAGTGGTTGATTGGCAATTTCTCTAATTTCCTCGCTTGTTTTGAATACGTTGCACGCTATACCAAATATTTTCCTTAGACATTTATTTTCGAATGCGTTCAACTTTGTTTCTGTTATTTTTATATTCTAATTAAATTACAATTTTATATGCGCATTTTGGAACTATGTTCATTTTATTGAAACGTTTAAAAACATGCACGAATATACATTCATATAATAATTCACCGACTATCAAAATAAATAAGAGGAAAAAACATAAACATGGCAGAGATTGACAATAAAACAAATAAAAGTATGATGAAAGGAAACCGATTATAATTCATTTTGTAGGTGTATTCATTACTAAGAATAGAATTAAGTTATAACAAACATAGAGAAACGCTACAATCCAGTAATGTGCAATATACTAACTTGTAGTGTGTTCATCGGATAATCTCCAAGACCAGAGAAATAAGAATAATAACGTGAAATAAGACATGAACATCAGTATTGCCGTGGTGTCAGTGAACTGGACTACCAAGGGCAAGAGATTCGGTTCGATCTATATCCTACTTCTTATCCTCGTGGTGTGTCTGGAAACAGTTTGACTATGAGAATAAGGATCGATGAGTAAAATTAACTCATGCTAAAGTCGGATGTATTTGTCCGAAAACCGTAGATATCGCATTTTTCTGCAATCAGTAGTGCATCACAACTGCGATAAATTGCCGTTCAAACGTTGACTGGGCAAAAATATGTGGGAGGAGGGCTATTGGCTTTCGTGCTGAAATTGTACAGAAGAATACTCAATTGCGTTACTTTAAAGTATATGTGAACTTTATTCTTCTTCCACCTTTCAGCTCCCTGTGGAGCATAGGTCTTCAACAAACACTTTCCAAGTCGTTCTGTTTCTTGCCATTCTTTTAATAACATTCCATATCTTCCCCATCATCTTTACTTTTATCTTTTCTTTGACTTGTCCATGTTTGTGAAGTTTTTTCGGCTTATTTTGTTATAGTATGGGGGATAGTCAGTCCCATGCCCAACCCTCCTTTCTCGCCACTTACGAACATAACTGGTAGGGTAGAGCGTCATTATTATTTACTCCCATTTCGGGCCCCGGCAGCGCACGAGCGATATGCGAACTTTACCTCGCTGTTATTTCCTTCTCTAACAACGCTCTTTGTTGCTGTAATTTTTCTCATCTAACACTGCGAAACATGTGCCTATTTCTACAGATTGGTTGACTATTGTGTGTCCATACAGAATCGAACACTCTTTGATTATGCAAACAAGGCACTAAAACTATAATTCTTCCACGTTCAACTTGTATACGAACTCAAGCGCTGTACGAATTATCATTTTGAATGAGCACATCTGAAGACAAGTAATCATTATTTATTTTATTTTGTTATTGTTGTATCATTGCCTTGTTTTATATAATAATGTACTGAAACGAACGTCTTATTAAATAAACAGTACTAAATAATTTTTCGATACTCTGGTGGAGAAATAAGTAAAATGAAAAAAATGAAAAAAAAAAATTTTATGTCAGAAACTTCGGAATAACAACTTTGTTATTGACACTTATTGTTGTTTACGTTTAAAAATGTGCGTAGAAGAAGGTAGATGTTTTTAAAGGAGGAGATGTGTATGTGTGTGTGTGTGTGTGTGTGTGAGAGAGAGAGAGAGAGAGAGAGAGAGATAATGAGAGAGAGAGAGAGAGTGGGAGAAAAGAAAATGAAGACGGGGAGAATGAAAAATAACGAATATAATAATCAAAAACAATAATAATAACAATCTAAATTGCAAGAAATACGGATACGATATTTAAAAATGGATGTCATTGTAGACTGTAGATAATCAACATTTGCTCCTCGTGTCTAAACTAGTTATCAGAGAGAGAGAGAGAGAGAGAGAGAAAGAGAGAGAGAGAGAGAGAGAAAGAGAGAGAGAGAGAGACATCGAAGTGACTCATGGATTGTTCTATAGCAGTTACAGTAGGGATCTGGGATGCGGGTTACACACTGAAGCCTCTCAGTGATCGCAACATAACTGATGAAATTACACCACTGAAGTTGCAGAAACTATTAATCAAGCGTGGCACGTGTATGAAATAAAGAGGTTCATTTAACTGGAAACTGAAATCAACTATATATTGCATTTGAGGCTTAAGACACCATCCTGTGAAAAAGTTGCAAACGTTTAGTGACATCCAGCTGACTGCTGGTATCAGGTTCAATGAACCAAAACTGACTAGATCCTTCTATACCTTGTCGTTTGGAAACAAATCGGTCTGACCAAACGAGTAAGAAAAGAGGAGAGCAAGGCAAATCAGGTAAATAAGTTGGATGCGTTGAGTTGCAAATAAAACAAATATCGCAAATTGTTGTAAACCACGACACAACACCTACTTTAACGTCATTTTGATTGGGGGTCGATGCAAGAAAACAATCGTCGGACAAATGCAGAATACAATGTTCATAACAGCTGCCCGTCTCTGGGCAGGTCTGAGTGCACTCAGACCGACTCTGTTAACTATTTGTCTCAAAATAGGAGATTCCAGACCACAGTTAAATACAAAATATAACAAAGTAACCAGTAACTGAATGAAAAACTCAAAAACAAAATGGATATGGCCAGGCCAGAACACCACTGACGTTCGCATCTCCGAGAGTAAGTAATCTGTTACTTGACTATCACTGCCCTCGGCGTGTCACTGATTAGAGCTCTGATCATGTTTCTTTATCTTTGTCTTAGTCCATTAACCGAGCATTGGTTGTGGAAATGTGAGAGATAAAGTGATCAAGTGAATTTGTGTGTGTGTGATTGTATGTCTGTGTGGATGTGTATATTTGTACAGTCTCAGACAGAGAGAGAGAGAGATGGTGGGTGAAAGTGGGAGGACTTGGAAGAGACAGAGATAAAAAGTATAATAACGTAATTGAATTTTCACAGTCGTGACATAGTAAAGTAAAGTACCCCCGTCACGCCAAGTGACGTATAGGGAATATGGTGTTCTATCTATTGACCTTTCGAGCCGTAACCGGCCCATAGGGCGTAGACCAAGATACACCTTCTCCTATATGAATTTTTGTTCTAGCAGTTTTCTTTTAAAGATATTTTATTAAATCTCGCCATCTGTCTCTGTTCTGTGCAAGCAGTTCTATCTCATTGAGGGAGCCGATTCCTGCTGCTCTTGCCTCTCTCATCAATGTTCTTCTCAGTGTCTCCCTGGGTCTTCCTCTTTTTCTTTTACCTGTTGTTTCCCATATGAGGGCTTGCTTTGCTATTCGATTATTATCTCTTCTCATCACATGTCCAACGTATGACCATCGTCTTTTCTTTATTACTGAAGATATTAGTGGTTGATTGGCGATTTCTCTAATTTCCTCGTTTGTTTTGAATTCGTTCCATTCTATACCAAGTATTTTCCTTAGACATTTATTTTCGAATGCGTTCAACTTTGTTTCTATATCTCTTGTTGTTTTCCACTAACACCAATTATATGGTGTTAGTGACCATATAATTCTACAGACCTTCGGCACATGATTTTTTATGTAATGTAGTCGGTATTACGGCCGTGCCGCTTTACTTTCCCATAAAAAAATCCGGTACCCATTAAAGGCTGAGTGAACCGGAAGCCTTCGGTTGGGATCGAACCCTACCTCTTGTCCTTTGTAGACCAGAACACTAACCACTGAGCTATTGCGGCTCCCACAGTCGTGACATACATCCTTTTAATTAAGTGAGAATGCATATATACTATACTCACTTCTCTCACAACATAATTTTCGTCCTCTAACAAGAACTTACTTATCCATCTCCCATAGTTGTGTTATCGCCTTATCTGGACTTATCATCATCTGGACCCCGGACTCATCACCACTCTACCACCTTCCTCTCCAACTTCCTAGCCGCCATGTTACTAATGTGTTTTTCATGTCCTTCATTAACTTTATCACTGTTACGTCACAGCTCCACTACTGTTATTCAAACCTACACCTTCGCTTCTAATGACAATCCTCTGTCATTCTATCACTGTCCTCTCACGACATAATGTTACTCTGGATTGACTTTATCATGTTTTTATACACAACTTTATTGTCATTCTCTGGCGACTTTATTCTCATTCTCTGGCGACTTCATTGTCATTCTCTGGCGACTTTATTCTCATTCTCTGGCGACTTTATTCTCATTCTCTCACAACTTAACTACCATCTAATCACAACTCTTCTGTCGACTATTACACTCTCACGACTATATTGTCCTACGCTCAACTCACTAATCACTCAAAACTTTATGTTCGACTTTTACATTTTGATGTGTTTGTGTTATCTCCAAACTCAGTTATCACTCGCCACTCTATTGTCGACTTTTACACTCTCTCAATTTTAAATGTCGCCCTCTCACAACTCAATTATCACTCGCCACTCTATTGTCGACTTTTAAACTCTCCCAACTTCACTGTTGCCCTCTCACAACTCAATTATCTCTCGCCACTCTATTTTAGACTTTTACACTCTCCCAACTTTATTGTCGTAATTTTACAACTCAATTATCACTCGCCACTCTATTGTCGACTTTTACCCTCTCTCAATTTTTATTGTCGCCCTCTCACAACTCAATTATCAGTCGCCACTCTATTGTCGACTTTTACACTCTCCCAACTTTATTGTCGCCCTCGCACAACTCAATTATCACTCGCCACTCTGTTGTCGACTTTTACACTCTCCCAACTTTATTGTCGCCCTCTCACAACTCAATTATCACTCGCCACTCTATTGTCGACTTTTACACTCTCCCAACTTTATTGTCGCCCTCTCACAACTCAATTATCACTCGCCACTCTATTGTCGACTTTTACACTCTCTCAATTTTCATTGTCGCCCTCTCACAACTCAATTATCACTCGCCACTCTATTGTCGACTTTTACCCTCTCTCAATTTTTATTGTCGCCCTCTCACAACTCAATTATCGCTCGCCACTCTGTTGTCGACTTTTACACTCTCCCAACTTTATTGTCGCCCTCTCACAACTCAATTATCACTCGCCACTCTATTGTTGACTTTTACACTCTCCCAACTTTATTGTCGCCCTCTCACAACTCAATTATCACTCGCCACTCTATTGTTGACTTTTACACTCTCCCAACTTTATTGTCGTAATTTTACAACTCAATTATCACTCTTTCAACTTTATTGTCGTCCTCTCACACATTTTTCTCTTTTTATTTATTCTCTTATAATGTCCTAGAGTTTAGCCTAATAAGGATCAAAACAGAAGTTTAGTGACAACACTAAAAGAGAAGAATAACTTTTGTAGATTGAAGGACATAGAAAATAGTTGTCAGCCCACAGTTCAATGATATCTCGTGCAAGTCGTGTCCAGGTAGTCCGTGACTACAACCGAAAGCCAAGTTTCTTTGTTTCAGACAGGAAAAACTCGCCACACACAGACCAGGAAAACTCGCCACACACAGACCAGGAAAACTCGCCACACACAGACCAGGGAAAACTCGCCACACACAGACTAGGGAAAACTCGCCACACACAGACCAGGGAAAACTCGCCACAAACAGACCAGGAAAAACTCGCCACACACAGACCAGGAAAAACTCGCCACACAGAGACCAGGAAAAACTCGCCACACACAGACCAGGAAAAACTCGCCACACACAGACCAGGGAAAACTCGCCACACACAGACCAGGAAAAACTCGCCACACACAGACCAGGGAAAACTCACCACAAACAGACCAGGAAAAACTCGCCACACACAGACCAGGAAAAACTCGCCACACACATACCAGGAAAAACTCGCCACCACAGAGTCCAAGAAAAACTCGCCACACTCTGATCAGGAAAAACTCACCACACACAGACCAGGGAAAACTCGCCACACACTGACCAGGGAAAACTCGCCACACACAGACAGCTGGAACAACTCGCCACCACAGAGTTCAAGAAAAACTAGCCACACACAGATCAGGAAAAACTCACCACACACAGAGCAGGAAAAACTCGCCACACACAGACCAGGAAAAACTCGCCACACACCGAAAACAACGAACTCATTGAGAGGAAAGTTTCGGCGGGACGATGTCACCACTTAGAATAAAGACTACATCCAGATACAGACAGAATTAGCTGGATAGTTTAATGATGTAGAGAGTTTTGGTCCATCTCGGACATTGTTAAATCTTAGCGGTTCCACGAGTAGTTAGAATGAAAACTGATTAGCAGTTTGTGGGAATATTTTTTCGGGGAGAAAGGTTTAGATAGTGTTTGAATGAAGAATATTGTCATGGATATTCTTCTTCTTCTTCTGCGATCATGGCTCATTCAGAGTATGATTCCGGAAAGGCAGCTGTCTGTTTAAGTGATTCGTTTGCCTCGTAAAGTTTCTCCTCCAGGGGTGGGTGTGGACTACATTGTATTCCTCAGGTCTGTGTACTGGGGGCAATTCTGTAGAACACGTTTTGTTGTCATGTTATCCATGGTACAGTGGCATAGGCTGGTAGTTCCTGTTTTGAGTTTGGTGAACATGTGGTTTCTCATTCTGTTGTGGCCAATGCATAGACGAAGTATGATGACTTGATCCCTCCTTGATTGTTGGAGGTATCCATCCCTCTCGTTATGCTTTGGGTGTTCTCGTTTCCATTTTCATGGTACTGGCCTTTGATGATGGATTTGGCTTCATCGTAGATGACAAGATAGTTCTCTTGTGATAATCTCCCTCCCCCTTATCTAATTGGTCTGAGAGTCTGTTTTCGTGTATATTACAGTGTGATGGTATCCACTGGATGACCACTCTCTGGGAGTTATTGCAAAGTTGGTCTAGGGCCATGGATATTTAAATTATATGCAACGTTTACTAATTTTTCTAAAATCTTAACAAGCTGGTTTGTTGCTTCCTCTGTTTGTCAAGTATAGTCCAGACCAGTCAGTCTCCATAGATCGCGTGGGCGACCTTGATTCACCACATTCTATAGTAAATATTTCTGTCTGACACCAATAGTTTTATTTGATGTAAAGTCTCCCAGTTTTTGTCAAGAGTCGAGTTTAGAGCATGGCATGGAAGAATAACACAACAATAATGGGAAAAAAACACGCATTCGCGGGCAAGCACATATTCCTGCAACAAGTGACAGAGCCATACAACAAACATATATCTACATCCTTTATGTTCTTGCATTTCGCATGATCGTGAGAATTAAATCTTCTGCTCCTGTAAACTATTGGTTGTTATTTTCTGGTCTTAAACTGCTTAGCTAATCGTATCTTCCCTCTCGTAGTCTCTGTTTCTTGTCACCATCAATATGTCACATTGACACCATGATCTTTAACTCTCCTGTTCATTACAAATTCAAAGTCACCTGACTACTGATCTATTTTGTTAAAAGAGCCTTGTATGACCACAAATATCGTTGAAATAGCATTCTTCCATAAGTATACTCGTTATTTTCAATATTCTTTTTGTAATATAGCATCACTCTGAACATATGTGCTAATTTTCGTTGCTAAAAACATAACAGTCAGCGACATACAAAAGGCGACAGACATACGATAACACACAAAAGTGGCATACGACATGTAAAAGTAACAGCCAAATAGCATACAGAAGTAATATATTTGTGTCAACAAAAATAAACAATAAATATACAAAAGCTATAGAGAGATGATATACATAAGTAATAACAGATAAGAGTGAAAAAGCGAGAGTCTTACTTTAGCCATCTGAGCCTGAATGCCCTGATTCTGTAAAGCTTGTACCGCTAACTCTGCTGCCTGAGGGTTTTCAAAGTCTACAAAACCATAACCTGAAACAAGAGAACATGTGTGGGAATAAATAATACATTGAAACAGGAGAACATGTGTGGGAATAAATAATACATTGAAACAGGAGAACATGTGTGGGAATAAATAATACATTGAAACAGGAGAACCATGTGTGGGAATAAATAATACATTGAAACAGGAGAACATGTGTGGGAATAAATAATACATTGAAGCAGGAGAACATGTGTGGAATAAATAATACATTGAAGCAGGAGAACATGTGTGGGAATAAATAATACATTGAAGCAGGAGAACATGTGTGGGAATAAACGATGCACTGAAGCAGGAGAACATGTGTGGGAATAAACGATGCTTAGAAACAAAAGAACATGTGTGGGAATAAACGATGCTTTGAAACAAAAGAACATGTGTGGGAATAAAAAATATGTGTGGGAATAAACTATAAATTTAAACAGGAAATCGTGTGGGAATAAAAGATGCATTGAAACAAAAGAACATGTGTGGGAATAAATTATAAATTGAAACAGGAGAACGTATGTGAAAAAGAAATATAAAATAAAACACGCAAACACGTGGAATAAAATATATTACAAGAAAGCTATATCGAACGCAAAAAAGATAGTAAAACATTTATGAGCAAATACAATATCATATGTTTGTAAACATAAGAGCAAGTCTTGAGCAAAACATCAGAAAATGTCGTAAACACTACATCATATATGTGTACAAACTAAAAAAAATATGTGAATAGCAGCAAAAATTTTGATATATACTAAACACCAGAACTTATATGAGCAGACTCCGAGATTAGCTGGGACACTGCTGCATTAAATTGTATTGTTCGCAAATTGTTTTAAAATATTGGCGCAAATCCTTTAGAGGGCTACATGCAAGTAGATCCGGGACCTCCACGCAGAGATAGAGTATCTAGTTTTAATTAAGCAGGGCCCGATTAAGGTATTGTGGAGCCTGTAGCACTTTTTCAAGTTTTCCATACCTTAATTAACACATTATATATATATATATATATATATATATATATATATATATATATATATAATATATATATATATACACACACACACACACACACTTCTTACCCTAACTATTTTATAATTAAAAAAAAATAGAATAAAAGACACAACAAAGTTTACGTTAAGATGATGTAGATTCACTCTAAAGACACCTTTTTATGCTCTTTCTCTCACAATTTCTGAACACCAAATGAAAAGGCACTAAAAATGGCATAAATTACAAGATCATTGGCTCGTATTAGTAGATGACGACAAAATGATGTACATATTTATTGGCGTGGGGTCCCTAAACGCGCAGGGCCCGTAGCATATACAAATTTTGCTATTACGTCTATCCGACTCTGGTTTTAAGGCCAAGACGCCTGAGCAGCACTTGAGCTGAAAGTAGCCAGTGCGGGCTCAAGCGTTAGGTTTAGCGATCACCAACGGTTTCTACTCAGTCCCCCACGCTGAGTCTTGATATCTTAAAACCAGTTTGGTCAAGTTAGTAGAGAGCAGGAAGGAAGTGAAACCTGCACACAAGAGATGCACACGCTGTAGATCGAACTTATTGGACTGATATCGCCAGCTTACTGTAATCAATCAACAACACAACGCAACTGCATCCACTTAACGCCCTTTTAAGAGACAAATAGGAGTAACTGCTGGAGAAATCTCTGAAGGAAAGATCGAAAATACCTAGTCTTAATCGAGACAGAAGATACATGTAGGCTCGATGTTCGATTTGAGTAATAAACAAATATTCACAATCTGTGGCTGCCCTGCTGCCTTGCAGGTAAGCTCGGGAGAGTAAACGGCTAAGGGAGGGTACCCCGAAGTAAAACAACCCCACTGCCTTGTGGGTGAGACTTTTTAGTCAAAGGCTAGAGGAGCCAACCGTAAACAAACCGACGGAAGGCAACAGAAAACCACCGTCGTAACTTCTTTTATACAATCATGAATCGCCAGCTTAAGAGAATGGCTTGGCAGAAGGTCAACACCAGAAATGATAAATAACTTGAGATCGAAAGTTGTGGAGAGACATGATCACCTACGCCAGCAGGTCCGGTACTTGATGATGTTGATGATTCACAATAATTTAAAATCAATAAACTGTACTGTGTGCTTTTGATCTACACGCAAAACTAAAAGCTAATTTCCCACCTATATTGTAACTAATTGTGGTATATTAACCATATTCTGAAACTACACACAAGATGACTCAGTTGTATGATGTCACGATAGCACAGTGGGTGGTTAGTGAACTGGACTACTATAGAAAAGAGGGCTTCGATCCTAATCGACAACTTCCGGATCCAGCCATTCTTTTTTTTTCTGGCAAAGAAAGCAACACAGGCGCAATATTGACAACATTATCCCAACACAGGCGCAATACTGACAACATTATCCCAACACAGGCGCAATACTGACAACATTATCCCAACACAGGCGCAATACTGACAACATTATCCCAACACAGGCGCAATACTGACAACATTACCCCAACACAGGCGCAATACTGACAACATTATCCCAACACAGGCGCAATACTGACAACATTACCCCAACACAGGCGCAATACTGACAACATTACCCCAACACAGGCGCAATACTGACAACATTACCCCAACACAGGCGCAATACTGACAACATTACCCCAACACAGGCGCAATACTGACAACATTACCCCAACACAGGCGCAATACTGACAACATTACCCCAACACAGGCGCAATACTGACAACATTACCCCAACACAGGCGCAATACTGACAACATTACCCCAACACAGGCGCAATACTGACAACATTACCCCAACACAGGCGCAATACTGACAACATTACCCAACACAGGCGCAATACTGACAACATTACCCCAACACAGGCGCAATACTGACAACATTATCCCAACACAGGCGCAATACTGACAACATTACCCAACACAGGCGCAATACTGACAACATTACCCCAACACAGGCGCAATACTGACAACATTACCCCAACACAGGCGCAATACTGACAACATTACCCCAACACAGGCGCATACTGACAACATTACCCCAACACAGGCGCAATACTGACAACATTATCCCAACACAGGCGCAATACTGACAACATTACCCAACACAGGCGCAATACTGACAACATTACCCCAACACAGGCGCAATACTGACAACATTACCCCAACACAGGCGCAATACTGACAACATTACCCAACACAGGCGCAATACTGACAACATTACCCCAACACAGGCGCAATACTGACAACATTACCCCAACACAGGCGCAATACTGACAACATTACCCCAACACAGGCGCAATACTGACAACATTACCCCAACACAGGCGCAATACTGACAACATTACCCCAACACAGGCGCAATACTGACAACATTACCCCAACACAGGCGCAATACTGACAACATTACCCCAACACAGGCGCAATACTGACAACATTATCCCAACACAGGCGCAATACTGACAACATTACCCCAACACAGGCGCAATACTGACAACATTACCCCAACACAGGCGCAATACTGACAACATTACCCCAACACAGGCGCAATACTGACAACATTACCCCAACACAGGCGCAATACTGACAACATTACCCCAACACAGGCGCAATACTGACAACATTACCCCAACACAGGCGCAATACTGACAACATTACCCCAACACAGGCGCAATACTGACAACATTACCCCAACACAGGCGCAATACTGACAACATTACCCCAACACAGGCGCAATACTGACAACACTACCCCAACACAGGCGCAATACTGACAACACTACCCCAACACAGGCGCCTGACAACTTTACCCCAACACAGGCGCAATACTGACAACATTACCCCAACACAGACGCAATACTGACAACACTACCCCAACACAGGCGCAATACTGACAAGATTACCCCAACACAGGCACAATACTGACAACATCACCCCAAAAACAATGTGCCGAAGGTATATTCAAATTAGGTACGAACACCTTATACCTTAAAACGCCACGGGGTTCTTTTCTTTATTTTCACACTAACTGGTGCTACGGAGTTTGTTCATTGTGCTGAAGTCTTCAAGTGTGCTCGAGAATGAGAGAGGAATTTCAGTTGTCACTCTTCTATAAATTAAAACGAGAAAGTTAACAATATTTGAGCATAGACTATCGTTTTTTTCTTATCACTTCAACTTCAGTCTATCATGTGATAGACAACACGAAGCACTGTGCCATGCTATCAGTGTTTCATAACAAGAATAATTGCTGGGTGGGAAAGGGGGGGGGGGGGGAGGGGGGAGGCGCCCGCGCGCCGCATTTAAAGGTGAGACAATTTAAATTTTTTAACAATATAACCCTGATTTGAAAAGTTCATGTATTTTTAGTTACTAAAACGCTTCCTATAATATTTTCTTTTTTCATTTTCAGTTATAATCTTACAACCATTAGTATAATTGTTTAATAACGAGTAATATACATTTAATTATTTGATTTTTGTCATTTTCCCGGGGTGTATTTTCTAAATACCGGGGGTGGGTGAAGTATTTAAGCGCCCCCCCCCCCCTCCCTCCCTCCAGCTCGGAATGAAGCCCTGCATAATATGCAGAAGAAATAACAGCAGTCAACTACTTAAGTTTGTATAATTATTGAGAAGATTCTTAATATTGATTTGAAACACGTGAGCTTATACAATCATTTACAAGAATCTTAATATTGATTTGAAACACGTGAGCTTATACAATCATTGACACGAATCTTCATATTGATTTGAAACACATGAGCTTATACAATCATTGACAAGAATCTTAACATTAATTTGAAATACATGAGCTTATACAATCATTGACAAGAATCTTAACATTGATTTGAAACACGTGAGCTTATACAATCATTGACAAGAATCTTAACATTAATTTGAAACACATGAGCTTATACAATCATTGACAAGAATCTTAACATTAATTTGAAACACATGAGCTTATACAATCATTGACAAGAATCGTAACATTGCTTTGAAACACGTGAGCTTATACAATCATTGACAAAAATCTTAACATTGATTTGTAACACGTGAGCTTATACAATCATTGAAAAGAATCTTAACATTGATTTGAAAACATGAGCTTATGCAATCATTGACAAGAATCTTAATATTGATTTGAAACACATGAGCTTATACAATCATTGACAAGAATCTTAATATTGATTTGAAACACGCGAGCTTATACAATCATTGACAAGAATCTTAACATTGATTTGAAATACGTGAGCTTATACATTCATTGACAAGAATCTTAATATTGATTTGAAACACGTGAGCTTATACAATCATTGACAAGAATCTTAATATTGATTTGAAACACGTGAGCTTATACAATCATTGACACGAATCTTCATATTGATTTGAAACACATGAGCTTATACAATCATTGACAAGAATCTTAACATTAATTTGAAATACATGAGCTTATACAATCATTGACAAAAATCTTAACATTGATTTGAAACACGTGAGCTTATACAATCATTGACAAGAATCTTAACATTGATTTGAAACACGTGAGCTTATACAATCATTGACAAGAATCTTAACATTGATTTGAAACACGTGAGCTTATACAATCATTGACAACAATCTTAACATTGATTTGAAACACGTGAGCTTATACAATCATTGACAACAATCTTAACATTGATTTGAAACACGTGAGCTTATACAAATATTGACAAGAATCTTAATATTGATTTGAAACACGTGAGCTTATACAAATATTGACAAGAATCTTAACATTTACTTGAAACACATGAGCTGATGCAATCATTGACAAGAATCTTAATATTGATTTGAAACACTGATGTCCGGTTAGCGCAATCGATAGGCGGTTGGCTTACCACGGCAACAGCCGGGTTCGTACCCTGGCGAGGACACCTGGGTTTTACTAATTCCCTAAAAATAAGTAGTCGGAGTAAATCTGCCTGCATGGCGAGGGGCATCCTGTAATGGGATAAAACAGACTTTACACACAAAATTGAGTGGGTGGGACTTCGTCAGAGGTCAAAGCTGACGAAAGCGAACGAACGAATGAACGAACGATTTGAAACACGTGAGCTTACACAATCTTTGACAAGAATCTTAATATGATTTGAAACACGTGAGCTTATACATTCATTGACAAGAATCTTAATATTGATTTGAAACACGTGAGCTTATACAATCATTGACAAGAATCTTAACATTGATTTGAAACACGTGAGCTTATACATTCATTGACAAGAATCTTAATATTGATTTGAAACACGTGAGCTTATACAATCATTGACAAGAATCTTAACATTGATTTGAAACACGTGAGCTTATACAATTATTGACAAGAATCTTATCATGGATTTGAAATACGTGAGCTTATACAAATATTGACAAGAATCTTAACATTGATTTGAAACACATGAGCTTATACAATCATTGACAAGAATCTTAACATTGATTTGAAACACATCGCTTATACAATCATTGACGACAAGAATCTAACATTGATTTGAAAACACGTGAGCTTATACAATCATTGACGACAAGAATCTAACATTGATTTGAAACACGTGAGCTTATACAATCATTGACAAGAATCTTAACATTTCATTAATGAGCATACTGAGGGAGGAAGTGAGAGAACGAAAGACGGAGAGAAATCGACAGTTAGGAAGGTAGAAACTCAGACAGAAAAACATAAGGACACAGTGACACGTGGATATACACACAAAGAGGTAGACAAACAATAAGATGGGCAGGCAGACAGATTGGCAGGCAAACCACACAAGACATGCAGCAGGAAGCAGGGCAGATATGTAAACATACATGTAGGCAGATAGACAGATAGACAAACAGGCAGTTAGACATAGAGACAGACAGACAGATATACAGATAGACAAAAAAGCAGTTAGTCATAGAGGCAGGCAGGCAGGCAGACAGACAGATATACAGATAGACAAACAGGCAGTTAGACATAGAGACAGGCAGGCAGGCAGACAGACAGATATACAGATAGACAAACAGGCAGTTAGACATAGAGACAGGCAGGCAGACAGACAGATATACAGATAGACAAACAGGCAGTTAGACATAGAGACAGGCAGGCAGGCAGGCAGATAGACAGATATACAGATAGACAAACAGGCAGTTAGACATAGAGACAGGCAGGCAGGCAGATAGACAGATATACAGATAGACAAACAGGCAGTTAGACATAGAGACAGGCAGGCAGGCAGACAGATATACAGATAGACAAACAGGCAGTTAGACAGACAGATATACATATAGACAAACAGGCAGTTAGACACAGAGACAGGCAGGCAGGCAGACAGATATACAGATAGACAAACAGGCAGTTAGACATAGAGACAGGCAGGCAGGCAGACAGACAGATATACAGATAGACAAACAGGCAGTTAGACATAGAGACAGGCAGGCAGACAAGATTATACAGACAAGATTATAGAGACAAGCAGATAAAATTGTTTAGAACAGTAAGAGGCTAAGTTAACCACTGTGACTTCCACCACAGCCAGCTATAGATAAACTTAGGCATGCGGGATGAGAGGGAATTTCTGGAAAATGAACCAACTAGGGTAACGTTTTCAGCTTTGAGAGCAGGGGTGGCTGTGGGTAGCTTGAGGTCACCTGTCTATATCTTCTATATTTGAACACGTCGGGCTAAATGCTGCGTTTTCCGGTTTTATTTTCTGCCACTAGCCCTAGTAAATCCATAAGTCAAGTTGGCTGTGCTTCCACATTGTTGAGCAATTCTCATTAGAGTTTTTACTTTCACACTAAACAAAATCAGTGGGGAAAGTGGCACAGTAAATAAATGACTAATATAGCATATACACACAAGTATTATAAGCGCGCAACGTCACTTCAACTTGTGTCCCCATAGATCACTTTACTCAAAATCAACATCGGTTCAAAGCACTCCATCACTAAAGTACACATTTACGTCATCAACAGTGTCTATCACTGTCAATGGTCCCCAGGACATGCACGCTAGAACTTGACGCTTTCATTCATTTCGTTTGATTAGCCAAGAGATTTTTGTTAAGCTTTTATTTGTTTTCCTAGCAGAACAGGTTTCAAATACAAAGCTTGTAATATAAACCTAATGGTCTTCGAATGTGAGTTGTTGTTTTGCTTGATTACATCAATGATAATTTAGGATGACGGTACACAGGACTAGAATATTCGATAAACTCTGCTGGAAAGTTTACCTAAATAATTTTGAACAAAATGGCGATATAATTAATTAGCAGAATGATGTTTGAAAAAACGTATCGAACTGTTTTTTTTTTTTTTAAATAAGTGGAACAATGGACAGTAGCTGAATTTTATAGAAAAAGTGTAACTAAATATTTTTGAATACTGTGGCCATAAATAAGACAGTGAAATTGTTGTCAGATGTGTTTGAAAAGTTTGCCTGTCTATTTTATTTTATTAAATAATGTGAAAACAAGAGAGGCCACTCCAACATACCACTGAATTTGCTGAAAAAGATCACCTTTAAAAAATACACACAAACAAAGATTACCTTCAGATCCACATATTTATTGTAACAATCTTACTGTCCACAGCCAAAGACTACAGATAGATACACAGTAGATACACGACTTGAAGTTTGGCCGCAGCCGAGGCGCTAATGAATAAATATCGATTATTTTTGTACGTAATTTCACAGTCACAACTCACTAGCCGGCATCCATTTCATGACAACAGGTGTTGGTGGTCTGTTGTTGCAGCTATATTAAAAAAAAAAATCCATACTCTTTGTGCTAGTGGTTCTTGTTGCAGAAGTCTCCTCCGCGAACTCTGAAGTTTGTTAATCCCTAGCTTGCCGTTTATTTGAACGAATTATACGACAGGTGATCGAGGGCATTTAATCGGCTGTGTACCAACCAGGTGAACTTCCGTTCTATTCTTCATCATCATCATCGAGTGTCATCTCCGCATCGAAGGTTGGCTACCATGGAGCGCCATTCTGCTCTGTCTCTTGTTTTGATGGTACAGGTTGTCATAGGCTGGTTTGTCCATCTTTTGATGTTACTCGTCCCTGTTAGTCTTAGTCTGCCTCTGTCTCTTTTAACTTGTATTTTCCCTCCAGGATTACTTTTAGTAGGCTGTTGTGTCTTTCAACATGGCCCAAAAATCGCATTTGTCTTGTTCTAATTGTGTTTAGTAGTTCTCTTTTAATTTTTAGTTGTTTTAAGAATTCATCAATTGTATCTTTTGTTTCCATCCAATTCTACCTATTCTTCTATATATCCATATTTCAAAGGCTTAAATTCTCTGTTCTGTTTTCTTGTCTAATGTCCATGTTTCTGCACCATATAGGAATATTGAGAAGATGTAACATTTTGCTATTCTTAGTTTTAGCCCCGGTGTTATTTGTTTTGATGTTAGTATGTTCTTCATGACATTAAAATTACTTTTTGCCATTCTATTCTTGTGTTTATTTCAGTTTTACATTTTCCATCACTGGTTATAGTATGTCCGAGGTAGTTGTAGCTCTGAACAGTCTCCAGGTCTATTCATTCAATTTTGATATCTACATGTGGATTTTGAGTATTTTCTATGTTTATGATCATAGTTTTAGTGTTTTTTATATTCTTATCTGGTCCATATTTTTTGCTTGTCATGTTTATTTCATTAAGTAATTGTTGTAGATCTTTAGGATTGGTTCTATTCTTAGTAGGTAACTATTGAGGAGGCTGATAGTTTTTTTTCTACCCCGGGATTGAAAATAAAAAAAAAATACTTAGAACCTGTACACTATTTGGCGATTGATTTGGCATGCAACCACTATTCTCTGACCCTCAGCAAACCACCCATTAGATGTCAGCGATTGAATACAATCATCATGTATAGACATTAATCGAGACATTTGATAGTCGTGTGCTTTGAGTACTTATATAAGCATCTTGATGCCGTAGACAACAACAAAGAAATATCGCGACTGTTATCTTTTCACATACTTTTCCCCTGAGGGAAAATCTGAGAAAATTTTGACCAAAAAAAACCGAAAGAAAAACTACTGGAAAGGTGTAGCCAAGGTTCACAGGCAGGTGGTGGAGTCCCGCTAGATCATGTTATCTGCCGAGAAACAGGAAGCAACCACAAGAACTACCATACAGTAGACACAGGAAGGTGGACGCAAGACAGACCAACAAGAACTACCATACAGTAGACACAGGAGGGTGGACGCAGACAGACCAACAAGTACTACCATACAGTGGACTCAGGAAAGGGGACACAAGACAGACCAACACGAACTACCATACAGAAGGAAAGGGGACACAAGACAGAACAACACGAACTACCATACAGACGACTTAGGAAAGGGGGGGGGGGCACAAGACAGACCAACACGAACTACCATACAGTGGACTCAGGAAAGGGGGGCACAAGACAGACCAACACGAACTACCATACAGAGGACTCAGGAAAGGGGACACAAGACAGAACAACACGAACTACCATACAGAGGACTCAGGAAAGGGGACACAAGACAGAACAACACGAACTACCATACAGAGGACTCAGGAAAGGGGACACAAGACAGACCAACACGAACTACCATACAGACGACTTAGGAAGGGGGGGGGGGGCACAAGACAGACCAACACGAACTACCATACAGTGGACTCAGGAAAGGGGGGCACAAGACAGACCAACACGAACTACCATACAGTGGACTCAGGAAAGGGGACGCAAGACAGACCAACACGAACTACCATACAGTGGACTCAGGAAAGGGGACGCAAGACAGACCAACACGAACTACCATACAGTGGACTCAGGAAAGGGGACACAAGACAGACCAACACGAACTACCATACAGTGGACTCAGGAAAGGGGACACAAGACAGACCAACACGAACTACCATACAGAGGACTCAGGAAAGAGGGCACAAGACAGACCAATACGAACTACCATACAGAGGACTCAGGAAAGGGGGCACAAGACAGAACAAACACGAACTACCATACAGTGGACTCAGGAAAGGGGGCACAAGACAGACCAACACGAACTACCATACAGTGGACTCAGGAAAGGGGGCACAAGACAGACCAACACGAACTACCATACAGTGGACTCAGGAAAGGGGACACAAGACAAACCAACACGAACTACCATACAGAGGACTCAGGAAAGGGGACACAAGACAGACCAACACGAACTACCATACAGTGGACTCAGGAAAGGGGGCACAAGACAGAACAACACGAACTACCATACAGTGGACTCAGGAAAGGGGGCACAAGACAGAACAACACGAACTACCATACAGTGGACTCAGGAAAGGGGACACAAGACAGACCAACACGAACTACCATACAGTGGACTCAGGAAAGGGGACACAAGACAGACCAACACGAACTACCATACAGTGGACTCAGGAAAGGGGGGCACAAGACAGACCAACACGAACTACCATACAGTGGACTCAGGAAAGGGGGCACAAGACAGACCAACAAGAACTACCATACAGAGGACTCAGGAAAGGGGACACAAGACAGACCAACAAGAACTACCATACAGAGGACTCAGGAAAGGGGACACAAGACAGACCAACACGAACTACCATACAGTGGACTCAGGAAAGGGGGCACAAGACAGACCAACACGAACTACCATACAGAGGACTCAGGAAAGGGGACACAAGACAGACCAACAAGAACTACCATACAGAGGACTCAGGAAAGGGGACACAAGACAGACCAACAAGAACTACCATACAGAGGACTCAGGAAAGGGGACACAAGACAGACCAACAAGAACTACCATACAGAGGACTCAGGAAAGGGGACACAAGACAGACCAACAAGAACTACCATACAGAGGACTCAGGAAAGGGGACACAAGACAGACCAACAAGAACTACCATACAGAGGACTCAGGAAAGGGGACACAAGACAGACCAACACGAACTACCATACAGAGGACTCAGGAAAGGGGACACAAGACAGACCAACAAGAACTACCATACAGAGGACTCAGGAAAGGGGACGCAAGACAGACCAACACGAACTACCATACAGAGGACTCAGGAAAGGGGACGCAAGACAGACCAACAAGAACTGCCTGCAGGAGGACTGTAGAAACAGAACAATAGTGCATGCCAGACATGAGGCACACTGAGAAAGATGGGAAAAAAACATACGCAATGTAGGAATTTTGTATTTGCGCTATATGACCTCAATAGACGTACAAACCACTGACTGTTTTGTTGGTCTGTGGCCTAGAAGAGAAGATAAAATGAGTGAAGTGTGAATATAAACGTTGTAAATTGCACTCACCACTAACAGACACAAATGTTATAATAAACATAACTGTGAATAACCTCATTCTTGGTGCCAACGTAAGACGCGTTACAAGTAAATAAAACGATTGTCTGAAGCTCACTGAGACTTCCGATCCTTGTATTAATTATAGATAGTCTTGAGTTAACTCTTAGTTACGTTTAAATGGTTAGTTGCGGCATTCGTGGAAATGAGAAGGCAGATGAACTCTCAAAAGAAAGTAGGAGCCTTCAACAGTTCAACCAACCCCAGAGCCTCAAAGAAATTTTATTTTAATCCTGAAGCAAGCCAGGAAAACAGAATGGAGCGAATAACATGGAAAATGAGCCAGAACATAGCAGCCTACACAAGCTTAGCCGACATAAACAGACCAAGATATTCAGATTCAGAAGAGGTCATGTGGCATCAAAGCACATCTACACAAGATAGGACTCATCGACTTTGCAACGTGTGACTGTGGAGCATAAAAACAAACTCCAGGGCATACACTATAGGACTGCAGCACTCGAAACAGCTTAAACACACAACTATGGCCGACAGAAACAACCCTATACGACAATCTATGGGAAATCGGCGATAACCTCAAACGTCTTGCACGTGACCCAAGTTGGTCTAAGTGCACAGCAATAGCTTATCTCTGAAGAAATTTAAATGGTTACATTTTGCTTTCTCTTATATCTATGTATTGTCCCTTCGAGCCGAAGACGACACATAAAGCAAAGGTTGTAAACTGTCTGTGTTCGACGATCTTTGTTATCAAGTGTCAGACCTAGCACATGATCTACATTCCATCTCGTCACACACGATTTTAGTTCCAAAAGTTGAAAACACTACAAAATGCTGAATAGAGGTCGCCATTGCTATTTTTTTTTTTGGCCAGCTTTCACCTCTGGGGAAGTCCCTAGAGACTATGAACTGAATTTTGCGTGTTAATCCGTTTTTCCCTGGCAATTGTGTACACAGGGGTCCCTCGCCTTACAGGCAGATAACTCCGTCTTAGGAGGTACTCACATTTCTTCCGTCGATTACTAATTGACGTTTCAAGCTGGGCTTCGCTGCTGAGACCGGCGGTGGTTGCCGCAGAGAGAAATCACAAATAAAATCCCAACTGGTGCAGCCGGGATTTGAACTCACAACCTCTCTGCTCGTGGTCGGCGTCTTGTCTCGAGCCAACCAGTCTCCCATTGCTATTAAAGTTTCGAGATTTCTGATTTAACAACAATGGATAGTTCTCGATAGCACCACCTATCAACCGTCCATAGCACGATTAAAGATTCCAAGCGGGGGAAAAAATGTCTTTCCGTAGCTAATTCTGATAATTTCCAGAAGTTAGATTGGTATAGTCTATGACATTCTGAAACCAGGATGTTTCGATTTTGTGTACATAGGAACTCTACCAGAGAACGGGAAAGTTAAATAAAGTACTCCAATCACTTCACTATACAGGAGGATCTCAGCACACATTAATACTACAATCTCTACATTACACAGGAGGGTATCGGCACATATATTAATACTACAATCTATTAATGCTCCAATCTCTACATTATACAGGATGATCTCGGCACCTATTAATGCTCCAATCTCTACATTACGCAGGATGATCTCGGCACATATTAATACTTCAATCTCTACATTACACAGGATGATCTCGGCACATATTAATACTTCAATCTCTACATTATACAGGATGATCTCGGCACATATTAATACTTCAATCTCTACATTACACAGGATGATCTCGGCACATATTAATACTTCAATCTCTACATTACACAGGATGATCTCGGCACATATTAATACTTCAATCTCTACATTACACAGGATTATCTCGGCACATATTAATACTTCAATCTCTACATTATACAGGATGATCTCGGCACCTATTAATGCTCCAATCTCTACATTATACAGGATGATCTCGGCACCTATTAATGCTCCAATCTCTACATTATACAGGATGATCTCGGCACATATTAATGCTCCAATCTCTACATTACGCAGGATGATCTCGGCACATATTAATACTTCAATCTCTACATTATACAGGATGATCTCGGCACATATTAATGCTCCAATCTCTACATTACACAGGATGATCTCGGCACATATTAATACTTCAATCTCTACATTATACAGGATGATCTCGGCACACATTAATACTTCAATCTCTACTTTACGCAGGGGGATCTCGGTGCTGCACGAACTACGTAGCAAAGATGAAGATTTGTGACGTAATTTATGAAAGTTGGTTAAGATAATTTAATTTAAATGATTGTAGAACATCTTTATTTTTGAAGTTTTTTTTTTCCTGAATGCGGCATACACCTCTCTCTTATTTTTAGTTGTCAATTGCTTTATTAAATAGTCCTAGACAATTGTATTACTGAATTTATGCTTTACTGGTCTTCTCAGATAGGGCTAGGCTATTGGTCTCATCTAATTTGATATCATAGGTCACTAACAAGAAAGAAACAATCAAAAGCAATAGAAAGACCGAAAGAAAGGAACAATAAAACCATTTTTGCTAAACATAAAAATCAAGCTTTGAACGTGAGGAGAGATCTAATCTCGACACTGGCGTTTAATTTCTCCACCCCCCCACCCCAAAGTTTCCCCCTATGGGCATTAGGGATGAAGCCAGCGTGGGTCAATCACATTCATGAAAGAGAAAGAGACAGACAGCTTTTAAAAAAAAAAAACAATCTTAGTCACTGTGTTCTCTTAAGTTGTGACCACACAGATATTGCAGAACTTAAACAAGCATAAATAAATTTGGCCAATCAGAAAGCATGTTCTAAGACCAAAAACACCAACGGTAATGTGCGATACTTACCATATCGTCACAAAACGACATTAATAGTAATAGCTAGAACCAACGAAAGACAATTTCAAATATACCACACATCGAAACTTGCTTGTCATAGTGTGGCACCATAACCAGTTGAGAATTATTAAATTTTGGGAAGGGCTGTGTATATTCCTACGCTTCATATAAATAGCTGCAGTTTTATTCCACACCCCAAGAAAAGCCAGACTAAATTCTTCGTTTTCGATAAATGGATTTATCGCTTTCTGGAGTTCCAAAGCGAGCAGAGCTGACGGTCAGTGTTAGATAATTGCTGATGTCAAAGTCAGCCAACCACAGCTGACTAATACCAAATATAAGTCATTTTCGTGTGGTGATTCTAGAAAGAAGCTGCTCTGACTGGTCAAGAGTTTAGGAATCGAAATGTGAAGGCAAAGACAGCCCCAAAAAAACATACAACATTATCACGTTAGTTGAGGTGGGCCTGCCTGCGTATGGAAGACTCAATGTAAATGGTGGTACAATTAGGCAAAAAAAATATAAACTCGCGAGTAACAACGACGACTAAGGAAGAAGAATAGATAGAAAGAGGAGAGGACAGAGCGGATAATAATGATAATAATAATAATAACAAGAAGAAGAAGACGAAAGAGGGTAGAAGATGGGGGCTGGGGAGGTTGACGGATTGAAGATGATCCATAAATAAATGTGGAGTCATGGTAAAGGCAATAAACAGTATAAGGAATGAAAGACCAAACAACAGTCACATTTATCATAAAAACAGAAGATAAACTGTACCACCTTACGGTGATAAAAAGCGACACAGAATGTTGCGCTAAAAATAAATGGCCTTCCATGGGAAGACAGACAATGCATAGACTATAAGCATTTGTCTCAAGGTATGAATATCAGCACCAAACGGTGAATACTAAACTTGAGGAGGCCAGGACGTGATGAACATCACATGTATAATAAATACAAAATACAGTATTTGGATACTTACGTTAAAACATACTGAACTGATACTTTTACTCGCACAGAAAATTCACTCGATCATTTTTCTTTGCAAATGGTCTCTACTAGAGGGCGCACCTAACTAGAGGCCTAGATAAAACATCAGTTGTTCATGTCACTACTATAGCCTTCCGATGACCACACTGGTTTTGTTTGTGCTTAAAAGCAAACACGGCGATTAAATAGATGTCCAAAGCTGTTACTGTAGGTTCTCGTTTACTTTCTTGTACCGGTAGATAGTCATTTGATTTGAATTCGCGTTGATCGACCACAACATAAATTTATTTAAATATTTGCTTCTGCCTTTTTACGTTTGAAGTAGTGAAAGTTTTGGAGCAGGTCTATCTTGCTCCAAGATAACCCTCTCAACGTCATTTTGTCGTCAAAAAGGGAATATCTAATAAGTGAAAAACAATTTTATTTTCTGCGTTCATCTCTCACTGTTTGCATACAAACCTCTTTTTTTTAATCTTTAACTTGAAAATTTGCTTATCGCAATTTACGCTATGTAAAACAGCTCCTTCAATTATTGCTCTAAATTTTCTTTTTTTTTTTTATTATATCAAAATATCTAAGTTAGCGGCATTGTAAGTTAGAAAAATAACATAATTTTGCTGTTAATTTACATCTATAGTTTCAGCTCAGTTACAGCGTGAAGAGGACAGCTTCTTCTGTCTTCGTTCCGCCATACGTTATGATTGTGTGTGTGTGAGCGAGACAGCATTGTCAGATTGGCTGACTTGCCGTTGCCATAGAAACGAGGATCTGATTTCTGAAATAGTCTTCCTAATTCTCATACCCATAGCAAGGTCGATAGATATCCTGGTACGCCTGTAGTAAGTGTGATCTCCATATACAATAAAGCTTATCTATTAGTAACGGCTTGAATTACGCGATACCACGGCAAACTGGATACGGTGGCTGGTTGTACACTGAGATTTAACTCAATGAGCTCGAGTGTGATTGCGTTATATATTCTGATAACATTTTAGAGGAGTCCAGGCCTTCGTTGCTTCCTTTGATTATCCGCCGCTGGTAAACACAAGGGAGCAGAGAAGGAAAGTAGAAAGACAGCTGAGAGTGCTCATTATAAAAGTATCAGAGAACTTAGTAAAGTAAGAAAGGCGTAGAAATAAGAAGTTGAATTTACGGCCTTCAGAAATACACATTTACATAAAAACGAACTATGCAAACATATAAACCACACCAAAAAATGAGAACACATAATTTATCATTGCAGGGTGAAAGAAACCTGCCAGTAGAATATCCAAGATCCATGGAAGCAACAACAAAACAAGAGAAACATGATCATTATATCAGCAGAAACGACAGAAGAAGAAGAAGAAACTATAGACAAATGTTATACATTTAAGACAAAAATATTACCTTTACACTTGTTGGTTGTTTGATCTATGATAGCCTTAGTTGAGGTTATTTTTCCAAATCTGTAATGAAAAAAAAAACATTGAAGAAAATAAACATAAATATATAATATCTTTGTTTCCTGTTGATATCAATGTATGAAAAGATTATTGAAACAAAATATGCACACATTCGTGCAATTAACACATAGCGAGATATAGGTATATGCATACAATTACATGACAGTAGCAGTGTGCGGCGTCTATGAGACGAAATAATACTACCTCTCTGTTAAAAGGAGAAAGAAGACGACGTAATTAGAACATATTTATCTGATAATAGAAGAGAAAAGACATGAAGTATATTCTTGACACGTGATAATGCTGAAGGGAGACAATCGAAATAAAATCTCTACACCTGATTATTGAGGGAAGACAACAACAGCAAGCTTGTTTATCTGATATCTGAGATGGACTGAGAAATAACAACACAGCTGTATTCAGTGATAAGCCTAGAAAATTCACACGAGAACAGACGAGGAAAGGTACATTCAATAAAATGTTTACACCTGATAACAAAAGAAGAAAGACATAGACAATAAAATATTTCCACCTGATAACAAAAGAAGAAAGACATAGACAATAAAATGTTTACACCTGATAACAAAAGAAGAAAGACATAGACAATAACATGTTTACACCTGATAACAAAAGAAGAAAGACAGACAATAAAATATTTCCACCTGATAACAAAAGAAGAAAGACATAGACAATAAAATGTTTACACCTGATAACAAAAGAAGAAAGACATAGACAATAAAATGTTTACACCTGATATCAAAAGAAGAAAGACATAGACAATAAAATGTTTACACCAGATATCAAAAGAAGAAAGACAGACAATAACATGTTTAAAACCTAATAACAAAAGAAGAAAGACATAGACAATAACATGTTTAAAACCTGATAACAAAAGAAGAAAGACATAGACAATAATATGTTTAAAACCTGATAACAAAAGAAGAAAGACATAGACAATAACATGTTTAATACCTAATAACAAAAGAAGAAAGACATAGACAATAACATGTTTAAAACCTGATAACAAAAGAAGAAAGACATAGACAATAATATGTTTAAAACCTGATAACAAAAGAAGAAAGACATAGACAATAAAATATAAATATTTACACCTGATAACAAAAGAAGAAAGACAACTACAATAACATATTTACACTTGATATCAAAAGAAGACAGTTATAAACAAGACAATATTTGCACCTGATATCAGAAGAAGAGAGTTATAAACAATACAATATTTGCACCTGATAATATAGGACAGACGGCAACAACAAACCATTTACAACTGATAATAGAAATGAGAGAGAAACAATGAGACATTTAACCTTTTAACAGAAGAGGAAAGATGGATGCAGCGAAACATTTACACTTAGTAAAAGATAAGGAAAGATGGACGCAGCGAAACATTTACACTTAAAGGATAAGGAAAGATGGACGCAGCGAAACATTTACACTTAGTAAAAGATAAGGAAAGATGGACGCAGCGAAACATGTACACTTAGTAAAAGATAAGGAAAGATGAGAAGTTTAAAGTCATTATTCATGGCAATAAATAATGTATGACAGAGATAATAAACATCTCATCATCAAGTACCGGGCCTAGTGGCGTAGGTGATCATGTCTCTCCACAACCATTCGATCTCGGCAGCTATTTATTCATTTCTGTTGTTGACCTTCTGCCAAGCCATTCTCTTAAGCTGTCTGTTTATTTTTTCTCTTCGCTTCCCTTTATCTCTTCGTCCCTCAATTTTTCCAGTTGTTACAGTATATTCCAGTTGTTCTCTTCTCATTACGTGGCAAAAAAATGATGATTGTCTCTTCCTAATATTGGAAATTAGCTCTCTTTTTGCTTTGACCTCTCTCAGAACCTCTTTATTACTCTTCTTATCTGTCCATGGTATTCTCAACATTCTTCTGTAAAACCACATTTCTACAGACTCCAGTGATTTTCTTGTCTGTTGTCCTATTGTCCATGATTCACATCCGTATGTTAAGACTGGCTCTACGTAACATTTAAGAACTCTTTTTCTTGTTTCTATTGTCAAAAATGGATTGCATATTATTTTCCTCAGTTTTTGGAAAGCTGCATTTGCCTGAGCCATTCTACATCTCACCTCTTTTGTACATCTTCCGTCTGAGATTAACAAAGTTCCCAAATACTTAAATTCATTTACCTGTTTTAATATTGTTAATAAACATCTACGTGTGATTAAAAAAAAAGAGGGAAACTGGAGAACATATGATATACATGATAACAGAAAACAGAACACGGGGACAATGATACCTCTAACCCTATAATTTAAAAAAAAGAAAAGAAAAATAAAGTCAATAATAAAGTACATATACCTGTACGAGTAAAATGAAATAGGAATTAGTTAAAATATAGTTTAACCGTTTGGAATAAGCTAAGTAGCAGTGGTGTTCACACCGTCTTGGTGTGTAATGTGTTAAATTTCCATAACGTTTATTAATACCGATTTTAAATCACCAATATTTATGACATACGCTGTTACAGAGAATCAAATTCACGGAAGAACCAACTGTGCACATTTTGACAGTACGAACGAAAGAAGAAACTAAAATACAGATTTCTTGTCAAATGTAAATATTAAAACGAAAAGGAATAACGAATAAATATACAGGAAAAACAATCGAGATTAAACGTATCAACGAGTGATAAGAGTTAGCTGAAGAGGCAAAGTTAGAAGTGATGAACTAAATATTCGGATCACCAATATTGATAATATATTAGTATATGATATAAGTCTCTTAACCACTATTACAAAGACCGTTTTTCATTACAACATTTAGAGCTTATTTTGATCTCAACAGTTTCCTAACGCACTCTAACAAAGAATGGTTCCCTTTATAGCATTTAGAGCTTGTATTGGTCTCAAAATCAGTACACACTCTAACAAATATCGGTTCTCATTACAACATTCGGAGCTTGATTTTGGTCTCAACAGTCTCCTAACACACACTAACAAAGAACGGTTCTCATTATAGCAGACATTCTGGACATATACATTTACATAACATATAAGGAGCATATCTTTAATCCACGTATGTTAGTATGTTAGTTCAGGTGTAACGTACATCGTTACTAAAGTCCCATGTGTTCAGCTACTACATTCAATACGATAAGGAAGATGGTTTAGAAGTGGCAAAGAACAAGCAGTGGATGTTACATATATGTATTATGGTGACAGCTTTACCAAAAAAGAACGTTACAAAATATTTGACGTTTGGGGCTTACATGCTTCGGAAAACGAGGACAACACAAACATTCAATGAAATGAAGATATACCCTACTATATTATCTGGAGTAATAAAACTAATATAACAACGAAGGACAAGATAAAATGATAAGAAATACGTAAGGAAAATTTCCTATAGAGAGAGAGAGAGAGAGAAAGAGGAAAGAGAGAGAGAGAGAGATAGACAGATAGAGGGAGGAGAAAATTACTGTTAAAAAAAAGTGTGTAATAAATTGATATTTTAGCTGAACCTTCTTTTGAAACCGCAGATTTCGTCCTGCGTTCTATCGAAAAGGATTGTGGGAAATGTGAGAGGAAAAGGCAAGGATCAAAGACCAGATCGGAGTGTGGTAGGACGAAAAATCTGGCAAGGGTGGCCGGTAAAGGGATTTGTGACGACTGGAGAGAGAAGATTAGGCCCCGTAATTAAGTGTAAGTATAAAGGACAGAGGTTGGCAAGGACATTTGCTCGACAGGGTACTATATAATATTACGTGTCAGGCCGCTGTAAAAGACATCAACGAAAGAATTAGATTGGAGAAATAGTAAATTATTAAGTATGGTGATTTGAAAAACGCCACTATGAAAAACTCCACTATGAAAAAACTCCACTATGAAAAACACCACTATGAGAAAAGGTGAATATATTAGAATAGTGATAAGGACCAAAATACCGATCAGTGTATAAAGATCACATCTTCTATAAATGAGTACAGCGTAAGGGAGACTATGCGTGTGCACCCTAGAGCATATTTGTACACAAACAGAAAGCCGCGATAGCTTAGTGGTTAGTGTACTGACTATACAAAGGACAAGAGGTAGGGTTCGATTCCAACCGACGGCTTCCGGGTTCACCCAGCCTTAAATGGGTACCGGATTTTTTTTTTCTGGGAAGTAAAGCGGCACGGGTGTAATACCGACCACATTACCCCAAAAATCATGTGCCGAAGGTTTGTAAAAATTATGGCCACTAACACCATATTCCCTATACGCCACTTGGCGTGACGGAGGTACTTTACTTTTTTTTTTTTTACTTTGCAACCCATGCGGGCAGTCAGTCGATCTCCGCAGTGTATTAACTACGGCTGTCCAATGAACAAGACACCAAACCGGTGACATGGATATCGATCTTACCTTCATGGCTCTGAGAGGTGAAGTGAGAGGCAACAGTGATACCTGCATCGCGTGAAATATCATAGAGGTGTTCACAGCATCTGGCCAATAAGAGTCGACCTGTTTCGCCAATGTGGGTCATTTAACATCGCTTATATATAATGGTATAGTTAATGCTGCGCGATATCAATGTAAACCCGTTCCCAGATCTCGACTAGACCATCGTGGAGAAGAACCGCATCAGTCTGGAGAGCGTGGTCGCAAGTTTATCGCTGATTGCGTTCGTAACGGATAGTACACGATGGTATGGACGGGAGAAGGAAGGAGGGCTCCCGACATGCATGTCGGCAGGTTACGGTCACGCGTAATGGCAATAAGAGAAGGGTCGGGGAAAGGTAGACAGGTGGTAGGGTTCGTGATGAGAATAGGGATGTAGCTGTGAACGATTCTTATCACCGCATAGTGCGGGGGGGAGGGTTGTTGAGAGCAAGTACTACCATGTCAGAAGATGGACGAGTAGAAGGGTTGCGAAGCCTGACAGGAGGTGCAGAGAACTCGATGGAGAGCAGGTAGAAGAACTGATTTTAGGATAGAGGCGTTGGTGAAAAAAGTCCAACAATACGGTGGGCCTGATGTCAGAAATCATCATCCTCCTGGCAGAGGTGGAAAACGTCTCAGTACCTGGAAGAAAGGAAGACATTCTCAGACGGATGTCCGGTGGGGAGAGTCATAGCGGATATAACTATGGGAGTCAGTAAGTTTATAGAAAACGGAAGGGAGAAGACCAGAGACGACTAAGGAAACTAGCATATCTAGGAAGGAGAAAAAGGAAGTGGAGATAGAGGAAGTGATGCGGATCGAGTGGTGAAGTTATCTATATTGTCAATGAATATGGAAATCGTCTCCTTGGAGAGATCGGTGAGACCCAAAACCTACGGTACATACGCGGAAAAGACCTTAGTAGGTCTGGAGGAATTGGTGCTCCAGGTGGACCATAAACGACATGAGGAGCTAGGGCCAATTTTTGTGCCCATTGCTACCCCAATGATCTGAGTGATTAAGTTGCCGTCGAACTCAAAAGAGTTGAGAGTGAGTACTAGTTCCTCTAGACGGAGGAGGACGTGGGTCGTAATCGAAGGTTGGCTTCTCTTGCCAAGAAAGATTTTGAGAGCTAGAAGACCATCAGTGAAAGAATAACGGTGAACTGGAAGCAGACAACCTAACAACGAGGCGGTAGGTGTGGTCAGGAGAAAGGGTAATAGAAGTACAGATATCAAGAGCATCGTTGGTGTTTTAACAAAGAGGGGAGGTTCATGACAATGGATTGAAAAACACTGCCGAGGAGGTCGGGAATGTGTACCGTGAGGCACGAGGTAGCCGAGACAATAGGAGGATCGGGCTAGTCGTTCTTGTGTATCTTGGCAACATGTAGAAGGATGGTCTATCTAAGCCATTATCAGGGAGAATCATACGG